>JARYGA010008685.1:0-16647 GCA_030545235.1 Helianthus tuberosus | reverse complement strand
GTAGTCAAAGATTCATAAGGTGTGAAAGTCATGATTTAGAATGACTAATCTAACAACCTTGTGAATGATGAATGATAGTTGACGCTTAACAAGCTAGGTGAAGCTTGGGGAGCAAGCGGGTCGATCGAAGCAAGTGAGAAAAGAAAAGCGTAATTTGGATGTGAGGTAAGTTAAAACTTACACCTTTTATTTGATATCTATTGGTTTTATAGATTTTGAATAATCAAAAGTCACATTTGACTTATGATGTTTCGACCCGACATGCAAGGTTCGGAACAAAAGACAATAATGATAAACCATGTTGAATGGTTAAAAAGAGCTAAAAAGGTCATTTAGTCATGTAATGACTAATAAATAACGAGTTTTGAATGAATTACCTTATAAGGTAAATCAATACAATTAATAAGGGTAAAACGACAATGTAGTCACTCGTGACGATAACTGTTAGTTTTGAAGAACACTTTATGGCGTAAGATATAAAGGGGTCAAAATAATCAAGAAATAGATTTATAAGTAAATTGACCGTACGGTGTAAACCGGTACAAGTCATGTAGACGAGATGATAATAAATCCATCTCGTAAAAGTAAACGGTCATATAGACCAAACGGGTCAAAAGGTGAAAATATCACCCTTTGACAATATCGGCTAATGTTTTGTCGAGTTGCATGATTACAGGAATAAATATCGATTGAATGATGACATCGCTATTACTTAGCGCTACTAAGGCAAGGTATCGTAACGGGTCAATACATTGATCCGAGCCAGGTTTGTGTAATGATTCAACTCATCATGTAGAATTTGAGGTTTTCTAAGAGTTAAACAAGGTCAAATTGGATATTTGGTTATCTTAAAGATAAACCGAATAATTCAAGTTATAAATGTAGTGTTTTAGAAACATAATGGTTTCTAAACAAGGTTATAGTTAAAAGACCGGATTTTTGGGTCAAACAAGTATCTGAAAGTCCTTCGTCGAAAAAGAAGGACCAAAGTTGACCAAAACGCCCTTGTAGGCTAAATTGAACCAACAACCCTTAAAGGTTGTTTGGAAACGAGTTTCATGATTAGATAAATACTTAGAATAAGTGTAGAAGTTGAAAGATGTAATACGTTAGTCAAATGGCTCTATTTGAGTCTTGCCGTAAAATAATAATCCGATGGGTAAAACTCGGAACATATAGATATCCACATTAGATCCAACACACTTATAGTTGTGGTGGAAGATTACTTGATAAGAAATGTAGGAATAAGATGCTAGAAATGAATGAAAGCGATTTCAAGCTTTAAAGTGCTTAAATACCCTTAACGGGTCAAAATAATCATACGAGCGTAAACAGGTTTAAATTGTGTAATAAACCTGTAATTAGAACCTAAAATGGTAGATAACATTAATTTGAAGAAGTGTAAGTGATATAAGGATCAAACAAATACGTTTGTTTGATAAAATGCCTAAACGGGTTAAAATTCGGTAAAAAGGTAACGAGTCGAAGGCTTAGAAGTCTCAAAATTTATTATGATGGATGTTGGAATTTAACTTCATATGATGGAGAATTAAATTACTGACGCGTAGGAAAAAGAATCGCGTAAAACGGATCAATAACGAAGAAGTTATGGCCGTTTCCGTAAAAACTGGTATTGCTGAAAAATGCAGGGACCCAGCTCCAGAGCTGCTGGAAAACGGTCTCCCTCGCGTGGCGCGAGGGAGCAACTGGGTGCCTTCGCGTGGCGCGAAAGGGCACTGTTTTAACGAAAATTTTTTATTTTAATCAGTTTCGCTTCCCGGACTCGTTTAGATACGTTCTAAGTTACGTATGACTAATCTAACTCATGTTTTATGAGTTTCAGGTATAATTTTAGCACCGGAGGACGATCAAGCACAACGAAGAACCGGACATGATCAAGAAATAAGCTTCCGCACTATGTATCGTTGCTATGTTAAATGACGAACACACACATGTTATGTTGTATAATTTTAATTCTGTAAATAAAGTTTAATGAACCCGTAATTTCAATGTATTTGAAATTCTAATTACCCGTTTATTTTCGTAAATTATACGAAAATCGTTAAATAATAATAAGGGTGTTACAAGTTGGTAATCAGAGCTCAAGGTTGTTGACAAATGTGTTCGGTTCGAGGCTTGATCGCAAATCCGGTAAGTACATGTATATCAATGGTTTAGTATGATTAAAGTGTTGAGAACAACTCATATTGTTATCGTGTAATACACGTTACACCAATAAAATAGATATAGAATAGATATAGTCAAAGAAATTACACGCGTTGATGCGTATAATAGAAAAGCCTCGTATTATAATACGGGCATCCATTAATGTCGAAATTACTAACTATTGTAACATTTTAGATTGAAGGACACTCGCATATGAAGATAGCTAGAGTTTAACAAATCATGGATTTGACAAAGGAACGGTCCAAACTACAACAAATAGAGCACGCTCACCAAGGACCTAAATCGTGCAACGATTGCGAATAAGTTAATGGCAAGGAGAGCCAGTTAGAGCAAGCATTATCAGGTGCACGTTTTAAATTATTGCATAAACAGTAATATGCAACAAATACGTAGAGATTGAAAGTTACATATGTAGATTGAAAACTTGGAAAAACCTGAATAGAAAACCTATCCGGGATATTGTTTCCAAGAAAAACAAATAGAGGCATTACTTACATGGGGTGTAATGTGAAAATTATAAAAAGGTCATGTATACCAGGTGTTGATCGCTTACTCTGGCCAAGTAAGTAGTGAACACGTGGTACCATGAACTTCTTATGATGGACACATTTATGTCCGATTTAGTAAGGGTGGGGTGAATGGGACTAACTTAAATGGTACCCAAATGAATCAAATAAGTAAGATGTTTGATAGTAAACGTAAACGTAAGTCGGATGACGGAAGCGTATTACGTAAGAATAACGAGCCCGAGAGAAGGGACAAGGATCAAGTAAAAAAAAAAAGATAATACAGACTGACCAATAGGAATGCTAAGGCATAGGGATAAAAGTTTGACTGTCACAAGTGATGAAATTCACATGGACAACTCAAACGAATTGAATAAAGAATAAAGGACTTGATTGAATAAAAGCAATGGATCTCGCTAAGACGACCAAATAAATTAAAATAACGTCTAAAACCATATAAGAATGGTTAGTAGAAAATGATTACGGTAAAGATACCCGATGAATGGGTAGGATTTGGAAAGAATGCGTAAACCAAGAGACGGGAACGCGAAATAGAAAATCAAAAGACTCAGAATATGGGTCATGACTAAAAGACAATGAGAATTTGCAAACAGAAATGTTAATCTATGCTCAACTATTTTAAAGTTGAACGGGTCGAATAAAGAATAGAGTTTGATGTTCACATGTGGTGAAATTTCACACGAACAAGTCAAACGAGATAAATAAGGTATAAAAACTTGGTAGTGCAAGTAAGCGCAAACCGAATAATGGAAGCGCGAAACATTAATGAACCTACGTGATGGGTCATAAAGGAATATATATAGGAAAAACGCAAACTAGCGAAACAAAAATGTTAAAAAAAACTCTAAGATAAAGAACCCGGGTAATGGGTCGTAAAGAAGTATAGGTAAGAACCGGGTAACGGTAAGTGTAGGACAAACCGACGTGTAAATGACGTTAGAAGTCATAAAGTCAGAAAGATAATTCGAAAGAGAACAAATGTAGCCTTAGACTACGGTCAAGGTCAAACGAAATCCAAAAAGCAAAAGCAAAAGTAAATAGTTCTAGACATAAAAAGGGGTGCCTTGACACCATATATATATATATATATATACAGTTGAATAAAGACTTGAATAAAAGATGATCTACGGGATTATCATAACCTACGGGATTAAACATAGTGTTAAGGTCTACAGGACCAAGCAGACCCTTGGGTCATAAATAGAAAGAAACAAACTGTTGGGTCTCACCTTAAAAAGGTGGAAATCTAAAGAAATATCATATGAGGCTTAGTGAAAGAACCTACGGATCATATGGGTTAAGCGGGGGAATTAGTTATAATTCCCCGCATTAAATAATAACGGAAAGAAATAGATCCTTGGGAGTAACATTCCTAGAAATGAGAGAAAGATGTGAGACAAAGAGGAAACGTAAACTAAAAATTCAGTTTTTGGTCAAAAACAACGTTTTAACAAAACATAAGTAGTATGAAGTGATTTAGAAAATCTTATACACACATAAGGCCGGAGATGGCAAAATAGTATACCCGGGCGACGGGATATAAAGTGATGGCGACTAATTAGTCTAGCCGGTAAAACTATTTGAAGTTATGATATTGTCATGACAAATACAAAGCACTTGTTAATATAAGACAAGCGCGAAATAAACATGTTGACAGACTAAAGCGAAAGAGTGGTCAAGTAACAACTCGGTCAGTAAAGATAAAAGATATAAGCTAAAAGTAATGGCCCGCGAGGCCTTACACATGGAAGACGTACGGGTCAATATAAACGAAAACTTTAGATCCAAAAAGAATGTATGAATGCCTTGAAAACGAAGCTAACTTCGTTTAGTCTAAAATTTAAAAGAACTACGTAAATAAGGTTTCGGGGACGAAACCTCTTTAAGGGGGGTAGACTTGTAACATCCCAAAAACGGGTTTGGTAATCAAACCCCGTTAATACTAAAAGGCGGGTAAAGTACCGTTAGTGGTAAAAGTAACCCGGTAAATATTAGGATTTAAATAAATAAACCTAATATTTAATAAAACGTGAATAAATGCTTTTAAGGAAATAAGTTTATAAAAGGCCCGAGTTAACGGGACATAAAAAAATAAAACGGGTTATAACTTCCCCGAACCCACCAAGTAACTAGGAATATCAACCTAGTTAAATATGTGCCTTAAAACAAAGGAGGAAACTTGGGAAATAACCCTTATTATAAAGTTACAAACTTGAGGGCCAAAAGAGGAAGATTTAAAACTTGATTTTTAATTTAATTAAAACACTACACACACTAGTGTGTGTGTGTGTGAAATCGATCAGAAGAGGAGCCAGGAGCTCCAACCCTAGCTCATCTCAATTTCACCAAAGTGAAGGGCAAAACTAGCTCAAATCAAATGCATGATCACGTACAAATGATCACCAAGTCAAGGGGATCGTAAGGTATGTAAAATTTTGTAATTTGGTGATGTCTTAGAATTTATGATGAACACTCATGATCAAAATTCGTGAATGAATGTTGAATGTATGAGTGATATATGTGTTGAATTCATGTTTAGAAACAAACCCTAGTTGAAAACTTGATGAATTGGTGTTAGAAACTAGGGATTTGATGATTACCCATATATGTGCTAAGTGGGTTTGATTTAATAATGAAGACGATGATATGTTTGTGTTAGAAATCATCATAAGTGATAGTTGATGCAAGATACTTGAACAATTTCCAAGCTTGAGGGTTGATCATACATGACTTGAAAAATGGGTTTTTGATGATTTAATGAAATTGATGTTGTATTGGTGTTTATAAAAACCATACTAATTTGTATGAATGAACTACTTGAACAAAATGGGGATTTATGAAGAGTTCATACTTGATTTGAAGTGGGTCTTGACACAAGAATTAAACTCATGATTTATGATTTAGTTCAATAAGAAAAGTAGTCAAAGATTCATAAGGTGTGAAAGTCATGCTTTAGAATGACTAATCTAACAACCTTGTGAATGATGAATGATAGTTGGTGCTTAACAAGCTAGGTGAAGCTTGGGGAGCAAGCGGGTCGATCGAAGCAAGTGAGAAAAGAAAAGCGTAATTTGGATGTGAGGTAAGTTAAAACTTACACCTTTTATTTGATATCTATTGGTTTTATAGATTTTGAATAATCAAAAGTCACATTTGACTTATGATGTTTCGACCCGACATGCGAGGTTCGGAACAAAAGACAATAATGATAAACCATGTTGAATGGTTAAAAAGAGCTAAAAAGGTCATTTAGTCATGTAATGACTAATAAATAACGAGTTTTGATTGAATTACCCTATACGGTAAATCAATACAATTAATAAGGGTAAAACGGCAATGTAGTCACTCGTGACGATAACTGTTAGTTTTGAAGAACACTTTATGGCGTAAGATATAAATGGGCCAAAATAATCAAGAAATAGATTTATAAGTAAATTGACCGTACGGTGTAAACCGGTACAAGTCATGTAGACGAGATGATAATAAATCCATCTCGTAAAAGTAAACGGTCATATAGACCAAACGGGTCAAAAGGTGAAAATATCACCCTTTGACAATATCGGCTAATGTTTTGTCGAGTTGCATGATTACAGGAATAAATATCGATTGAATGATGACATCGCTATTACTTAGCGCCACTAAGGTAAGGTATCGTAACGGGTCAATACATTGATCCGAGCCAGGTTTGTGTAATGATTCAACTCATCATGTAGAATTTGAGGTTTTCTAAGAGTTAAACAAGGTCAAATTGGATATTTGGTTATCTTAAAGATAAACCGAATAATTTAAGTTATAAATGTAGTGTTTTAGAAACATAATGGTTTCTAAACAAGGTTATAGTTAAAAGACCGGATTTTTGGGTCAAACAAGTATCTGAAAGTCCTTCGTCGTAAAAGAAGGACCAAAATTGACCAAAACGCCCTTGTAGGCTAAATTGAACCAACAACCCTTAAAGGTTGTTTGGAAACGAGTTTCATGATTAGATAAATACTTAGAATAAGTGTAGAAGTTGAAAGATGTAATACGTTAGTCAAATGGCTCTATTTGAGTCTTGCCGTAAAATAATAATCCGAAGGGTAAAACTCGAAACATATAGATATCCACATTAGATCCAACACACTTATAGTTGTGGTGGAAGATTACTTGATAAGAAATGTAGGAATAAGATGCTAGAAATGAATGAAAGCGATTTCAAGCTTTAAAGTGCTTAAATACCCTTTACGGGTCAAAATAAGCATACGAGCGTAAACGGGTTTAAATTGTGTAATAAACCTGTAATTAGAACCTAAAATGGTAGATAACATTAATTTGAAGAAGTGTAAGTGATATAAGGATCAAACAAATACGTTTGTTTGATAAAATGCATAAACCGGTTAAAATTCGGTAAAAAGGTAACGAGTCGAAGGCTTAGAAGTCTCAAAATGTATTATAATGGATGTTGGAATTTAACTTCATATGATGGAGAATTAAATTACGGACGCGTAGGAAAAAGAATCGCGTAAAACGGATCAATAACGAAGAAGTTATGGCCGTTTCCGTAAAAACTGGTATTGCTGAAAAATGCAGGACCCAGCTCCAGAGCTGCTGGAAAACGGTCTCCCTCGCGTGGCGCGAGGGAGCAACTGGGTGCCTTCGCGTGGCGCGAAAGGGCACTGTTTTAGCGAAAAAAATTTATTTTAATCAGTTTCTCTTCCCGAACTCGTTTAGATACGTTCTAAGTTACGTATGACTAATCTAACTCATGTTTTATGAGTTTCAGGTATAATTTTAGCACCGGAGGATGATCAAGCATAACGAAGAACCGAACATTATCAAGAAATAAGCTTCCGCACTATGTATCGTTGCTATGTTAAATGACGAACACACACATGTTATGTTGTATAATTTTAATTCTGTAAATAAAGTTTAATGAACCCGTAATTTCAATGTATTTGAAATTCTAATTACCCGTTTATTTTCGTAAATTATACGAAAATCGTTAAGTAATAATAAGGGTGTTACAAGTTGGTAATCAGAGCTCAAGGTTGTTGACAAATGTCTTCGGTTCGAGGCTTGATCACAAATCCGGTAAGTACATGTATATCAATGGTTTAGTATGATTAAAGTGTTGAGAACAACACATATTGTTATCGTGTAATACACGTTACACCAATAAAATCGATATAGAATAGATATAGTCAACGAAATTACACGCGTTGATGCGTATAATAGAAAAGCCTCGTATTATAATACGGGCATCCATTAATGTCGAAAGTACTAACTATTGTAAACATTTTAGATTGAAGGACACTCGCATATTAAGATAGCTAGAGTTTAACAAATCATGGATTTGACAAAGGAACGGTCCAAACTACAACAAATAGAGCACGCTCACCAAGGACCTAAATCGTGCAACGATTGCGAATAAGTTAATAGCAAGGAGAGCCTGTTAGAGCAAGCATTATCAGGTGCATGTTTTAAATTATTGCATAAATAGTAATATGCAACAAATACGTAGAGATTGAAAGTTGCATATGTAGATTGAAAACTTGGAAAAACCTGAATAGAAAACCTATCCGGGATATTGTTTCCAAGAAAAACAAATAGAGGCATTACTTACATGGGGTGTAATGTGAAAATTATAAAAAGGTCATGTATACCTGGTGTTGATCGCTTACTCTGGCCAAGTAAGTAGTGAACACGTGGTACCATGAACTTCTTATGATGGACACATTTATGTCCGATGTAGTAAGGGTGGGGTGAATGGGACTAACTTAAATGGTACCCAAATGAATCAAATAAGTAAGATGTTTGATAGTAAACGTAAACGTAAACGTAAGTCGGATGACGGAAGCGTATTACGTAAGAATAACGAGCCCGAGAGAAGGGACAAGGATCAAGTAAAAAAAAGAAAATACAGACTGACCAATAGGAATGCTAAGGCATAGGGATAAAAGTTTGACTGTCACAAGTGATGAAATTCACATGGACAAGTCAAACGAATTGAATAAAGAATAAAGGACTTGATTGAATAAAAGCAATGGATCTCGCTAAGACGACCAAATAAATTAAAATAACGTCTAAAACCATATAAGAATGGTTACTTGAAAATGATTACGGTAAAGATACCCGATGAATGGGTAGGATTTGGAAAGAATGCGTAAACCAAGAGACGGGAACGCGAAATAGAAAGTCAAAAGACTCGGAATATGGGTCATGACTAAAAGACAATGAGAATTTGCAAACAGAAATGTTAATCTACGCTCAACTATTTTAAAGTTGAACGGGTCGAATAAAGAATAGAGTTTGATGTTCACATGTGGTGAAATTTCACATGAAAAAGTCAAACGAGATAAATAAGGTATAAAAACTTGGTAGTGCAAGTAAGCGCAAACCGAATAATGGAAGCGCGAAACATTAATGAACCTAGGTGATGGGTCATAAAGGAATATATATAGGAAAAACGCAAACTAGCGAAACAAAAATGTTAAAAAAAACCCTAAGATAAAGAACCCGGGCAATGGGTCGTAAAGAAGTATAGGTAAGAACCGGGTAACGGTAAGTGTAGGACAAACCGACGTGTAAATGACGTTAGAAGTCATAAAGTCAGAAAGATAATTCGAAAGAGAACAAATGTAGCCTTAGACTATGGTCAAGGTCAAACGAAATCCAAAAAGCAAAAGTAAATAGTTCTAGACATAAAAAGGGGTGCCTTGACACCATATATATATATATACACACACACACACAGTTGAATAAAGACTTGAATAAAAGATGACCTACGGGATTATCATAACCTACGGGATTAAACATAGTGTTAAGGTCTACAGGACCAAGAAGACCCTTGGGTCATAAATAGAAAGAAACAAACTGTTGGGTCTCACCTTAAATAGGTGGAAATCTAAAGAAATATCATATGAGGCTAAGTGAAAGAACCTACGGATCATATGGGTTAAGCGGGGGAATTAGTTATTGTCACACCCTGTCTTTTGCGAAAGCGTATGATGTGTGACTAGCTTGTTATCATTGCATTCAATCGTAATAAACAACTACATGATCAAAACGATGTTCATCCATTTATGAAAATTTGAGTATTACAAACACTTGTTATTTAAGTTTTCAAAAGACGACCTTTAACAAGGTTACAATTCAACAAAAGTGGATGACATCTAAACTTGAAGTCTACTTCTAGTTACGACAATTGCGCCCGAGATCCATCCTGTTACCTAAAATACATGTAATTTTGGAAAACATCAACATAAAGTTGAGCGAGTTCATGCGTTTTTGTATTTCACGTTTGTATACTTTGTATGAAAACATAGTGTGTGTCATGTATAATTCAAGTTTTTCTTGAGTACCCCACGTACTCAAGTATAATTCCCGTTTTCTTGAGTACCCCACGTACTTCAAGTATAAATCAAGTTTTCTTGAGTACCCCACGTATTAAATGATTATTTATACAAGGACATTTAGGCACGTGAGGACATAGGGAGCATTAGTATATTCTCCTTCAAGGCATGTGAGGACATAGGGAGCATTAGTATATTCTCCTTCAAGGCATGTGAGGACATAGGGAGCATTAGTATATTCTCCTTCAAGGCATGTGAGGACATAGGGAGCATTAGTATATTCTCCTTCAAGGCATGTGAGGACATAGGGAGCATTAGTATATTCTCCTTCAAGGCATGTGAGGACATAGGGAGCATTAGTATATTCTCCTTCAAGGCATGTGAGGACATAGGGAGCATTAGTGTTTTCTCCTTTAACCGTGTCGATTACCCTCGACTGTGTCGATTAACCTCGACTGCGTCAATTTCCCTTGACTGTGTCGATTACCCTCGACTGTGTCGATTAACCTCGACTGTGTCGATTTCCCTCGACTGGGACAACGAAGCACTCATGAGGTCACATAAGGACCCTGAGTGGGGCTCGGCCGTACCCGTTAGATCTAACCCTCGTCCCTAATTAAGTATTAATGGCATCTCAATATCTAGTTTAAGCTCACATGATCTAGTATTTTCTAGCATTTCTTATAGCTCATCATATTGCACTCACCACGAGTGCTTCTCGTATTCTTTTGTATTCTCAAATCATATTGCACTCGGTACTCGTTCTCACCAAGAGTGCTTCTCGTATTTTTACCATTTGTAAAAATTGTAATATGTGTAACATGTATTTCACCCCCGAGAGTTATAAAACCAAAAACAGTTAAAGAAAAGGGGGAGCATGAACTCACAACTTTGCGTTCCTTGCGTCGTAAACTTCACTGGACTTGCTTAATTAACGTCGTAACCTATACGCGTTTTCTTAACGTTAGTCACTAGACTTGCGTCGCACCAGTACAGTCACTCTCTTTTGTGTATATTTTCTTGTGTTAAAAATATTTTATATTTTTAACTAAGTGTTTTACTTATATTATTTTCTCAAAAATTAATATAAGTATCTCATGTTTTGCACTTTGCACCCGAATTATGTATCTTGTATGTTGTATGTGTATTTTGTGTTTATACTTCTCATGAGTATTTAGTGTATTTTTAAGTCTTAATACGCTAGCACGTATATCACATACTATATACTGTGACAACCCTCACCAAACCAGGTATCCGTACGACTTAATTAATGATTAATTACTGCTTAATTACTGTGCTTGTTTGAACTAGCTGATGAACTGCTACTTGATATCTGATACATGTACTTACTTGCATCATACTTTACTTATCGTCACTACATTATTTACATACTGAACCTTAGTGACAAACATGATGCATAAAAAACACAGTAGCACAATAGCGGATAACCTATTGAACATGCTGATAAAGCCAGCATCAGGCAGACACTGCCTCTAAGGCCTGTAAGAGCCTGAGATAATTGCTACACTAATGGTGAGTGTAGGGATACAAGGGTTGTGGAACTGCGTCTCTAGGAATAAGTCACAATGACTGGATGTGCCTAAAACGTACTTAAAGTACAAAATTCAGCACTTTACATAATAATTCAGCTTTTAGCTAACTAATAAAGTGCCAAAACATGAGAAAAATATTACTAGACACTTTCCAAAGTGTCAGGAATAAGCTGTGTCACTAAAGATAGTAATAACGACACTTTAAAGCTTTGTTAAGCACTTTAACGGATTACTATCCAACCAAACAACCGGACTATACCCGGAACATGAAAATATTGTTATTTTCATTATTTAACTTTTTCTGAGCCAGTTAGGGTCCCTGAATACCCTAACACCCGTTGTAACGCGCTACACTTTAGTAACTAAGTTAAACACTTAACTTAACCTAGTTACCTAACTAAGGCTTAATGGTTAGTTGAAATGGAACCAAACTAACCCCCCCCCCCCTTTGACCGAACTCGGTCACTTTGTGACCCCCCCCCCATGGTACCATTTTGATTATTTTAATCAAAGATGTTAAATATCTAGGATACATATTATCCATTGGTTAATTGCACACTAATTTGTCTATAAGATCAAGCTTAAACACAACATAACATTCCATCACCACAACTCCACACAAAACTCTCTCTCTTGCTCCCTTTCACTCTCGGCCGAACACCCCTCTTCCATCCATCATACTTTCGATCTTGATCTTCATATTTCAAGCATCTTCAAGCATCAAGGATCGCGTATTAGGAAGCTCGGTGCAAGCGGAACGCGAAGGACCTCTTTATCTAGCTTTTATCCACGCCATTTTCGTCAAGATCCTTCCCTAGCCTTGAGCTAGAGGTATAATACTTAAAAATTGTATTTGAACTATTCTAAAGTGGTTAAAAGGATTTGTATCGGTTAAATCTCGTTAAAATGCAAAATGATGCACAAAAGTCTACTAAAAACACTTAAAATGGTGGTTAATAGTTTATGTGTTGTGTAAATGTTGTAGTAATTGAAAGTTGTGTTTATTTAGACCCGATCTATGATGTGGTAGCTCGGATCATCGTTTAACCCGGTTTAGTAAGATCATGGATCTTAACATAATCTTGTTTTGGATAATACAAGGGTTAAAAGGTGAAACTCTACCACACGCGAATCATGAACTTGTGTAAAAGAGTTTTACTTGTGAAATGATGTTTAAAACTAGCAGATCTACGTATCTGCAAGTGGTATTTTCAAAGGACCAAGCGTCAAAGAAATCATGTTTTCTAAAAGACGGATCTTACACTAACAAGTATGATTTCTATAAACCACAAGTGTGTAAACACTTGTGAAATGAAAAGTTTCGACAAAATAACAAACTTTGTAAAAGAGGACGAGAAGTTGTAAAGACGGATTTCTCTAAAGACGAGGTTTTTACGAGATCAAAATTACTTTATATAAAGATCCACAAAATATAATGGGATTTACACTATAGTTTCGGAAAAACTACAAGTTCATGCGAATATGCAACTTACATACTTGTCGACTAGTTTGATGAGTCGGAAATTGTTTGATTGATTAAGAAAATTGTTGAGTTGATTTGTTAAAGAAAATGATACGCTTGAAAGCGTGGCCACCTCCAGTTACAGAGGAAACTCTGGCGAAATTTTTCTAAAAACCTAACACCTAGAACTATTTGCACTACAAGTGATAGAATTAATTTCGACATGTTTTCGAAACGTAAATTTCGCCATGACTTTATTTACTAAATATTCGGAGGTGGGATTTTCACAAAATTTAACGTGATAAATATATATATTTTTCACACACTGTTTATGATTATTTTGTGAAATACGTAAATATTATTTTTTTAGAGTAAAAATAATATTTACGAACGTTAACGAATCCAAAATAATACGAACGCTTTCACCATAAATATATAAGTTACACCGGTAATTATATTACCACTCGAATATTAAACGTAACTTACGCACTTACGAAAATATTTATGAACGCGTATTTTAACAACGTATTATTGGAGAAGATTTATGAGAAATGAAAATATAATATTTTTGAGAAAAATACTTATATTTTGGAATTGGAAATATATACATATTAAGTGAGACTTAATGATATAATTTGAACGCACATGTATTGAATCCCCCATCCTTGGGAAGGAGATTAACTACCAAGTATATACAGAATGTAAACACGAGATAGTTGTCTAACTATTTCCCAAAGACTTAAACTATAAAGCTAAGGCACGGCCGTCCGTCTAATAGAAATTAGCACCTGTAGGTCGTCGCACAGCTGCGTGAGCAGGAGATACTTGGTAGAGACGCTTCACTGTGAGTTCATGTCCCCCTTTTCTCTAACTGTTTTCAGTTTTCTTAACTGCGGGGGTGAAATACATGTTACTTTGATTACAAGTACTTTATACACGGTATGGTTAGCGTAAGGAGGTTTACTACTTAGATCATGTGAATGGGTAGGCAGAAACACCGAGGGACGTAAGCGGTAGATCTATCTGGGTGTAGCGAGCCCAACTCTAGGCCCAACAGAACGGACCTCTAAGAGGCCCAGCAGAACGGACCTTGAGTGACTTTGTACCCGACGCAAAAATCTGCTAGGTTGAGTCTTCCTACTTACACTTCACACATACTAATGGCCTTGCAAACCATTGGTGATCTCTTTTCCTTACACTGCTACATACCAGGGAACTTTTATACATACAAGTGTTTTACATACTCACTTACACATGAACTCGCTCAACATTATTGTTGATTTTTCAACTTACATGTATTTCAGGAAATTAAAAGGGATCTGGCACGGTATGGCATGTTTTCCGCTGCACTAGTTTCCGAGGTCATCCGGGGTTTAGGGGATGTGTCTCTTTCCTGGACAAGACACAACCCTTAAATCATGTTTATGTTATGTTTCAAGTTTGTGATGTCTGTTGAACAAGGTTATGGTTGTTAGGGTATGTTCCCGTTAAAACAATGGTACTGTATTTGGTTTTCAAAACTTAATGGATGATCTTGCATGTTTTTAATTCATATAGCTTGGTTATGATTAAGCTATGGTATTAAGAAGTCACACCAAAATAACCACGCTTCCGCAAAGCCAGGGTGTGACATATACACTTAGCACAAAAGTTGGTGATCAAATAATATATATTTTTCTCTCAAAAATATACATACTTATATCCATTTTTATTCTTGAAGAAATCATCATTTCTTATCACCAAAAATTTGGGAAACCTTGGTAATACTCATAAATACATTTTTAGGGAATAAGTTTCTCAAAAACTTATATTTTTCTAAGTGTCAAAATTTATAAAAATTTTGACAGAGTTTCCCCTAAAAATGGAGGTTTCCCATGTTTTCAAAACATGTGTTTATTTTCTTTTAAATCGTCAACAATTATCAACAATAATCATCAACAATAATCACTAATTTCTCCATTTCATGAACTTGAATATTTACAAAAATGTGTAGTAACTTACTAGCACATTTAGTTAGTCTTGCTACCTTTAAAAATAAGTTTAGTTTCTTAAAAACTTTATTTTTAAAGAATATGAAGTTTCACAACTTCTAGTCAAGATTCACAAAAATATTTCTTTGTTGAACTTCCTTGTTACACAAGTGTTTACACACTTGTTTATTTACTAAAAATATATTTAGTTCATGTAAGATCCGGGTTTTAAACAAGACTAATATTTTTGCTTGGTTCTTCCGAAAAACCACTTGTAGATCTTTAGATCTACATGTTTCGAGTCTTATTTTAAAAGAAAATTACTTTTACTCAAGTTCATGTCTTATGAATGGATGGATCCATCATCTTTTAACTTTCTAACTTTTACATCCTACTAGTTCATGCTTTCTAACATGGACTAGTATGTCTAGATGATGATCCATCTTGCTTTTACTAACAACAACATCAAATAATCATAACTAGACAAGTTTCACAAGATTTACACACATAACTTCTCTTTATCCACCCTATACACCTTATGTTCAAGACTTTAATGTATGTTCTTTAGTGTTTCATGATTTTTAGCCATTAAATCATCTATTAACCACCATAAGCAAGAACAAGATGAAGATTTGAAGCACTTACTACTAGCACAAGGCTAGGGAAGTTCAAGAGGGTAAATGGAGTGGATAAAAGCAAATGAAGAAGGTCCTTCAAGATCCGCTTGCACCGAGCTTCGTTGGTGACCTTCTTACACCATAATATCGCCTTAGAATGGATGAGTGTGGATTGAAAATTGATGTGTGGGGAGGGGGTGCTTGGGCCGTAGCTTGAAGGGAAGGAGGAGAGGTTTTGGTGTGTAGGTGATGTTGATGATGATGAAGTTATGTTCTAGTGGATATACTTATAATATGCTAACTTCACAAATACCATTGGATCTTATGCTTAACATGGGGAAACAAGATCCATTAAACTAATCAATTAAAATCATGGTGTGGCCCCCATGTCTCTCAACCGTCCAACATGTGGGGGGGGGGGGGGCTAAGTGAAACATTCTAAGTGTAAGTTGCATGTTCTAGTTAGGTTCTAATGACATTTAGTTAGGATATTAGGTGTATTGTATAATATATAGTGTGTTAGGGTGTTCGGGGACCCTAACTAGCTTAGAAAAATAAAAACAATGCTTCTAGCATTATTTTGGTGTTCCGGGTATTTTCCGGTTGTTCGGTTAGACACCGGTTCGTTAAAGTGCTAAATTACACTTTTTAGTGTCTTTTAAGTGTCCTTTTGTAACACTTTCAATTCCCAACACTTAGGGAAATATTCTGGATAATAAAACGACATTTCTGCAAAATATTCATATGTTTAAATGCTGAATTATTGCTGAATTTTATAAATTCTGCACTTAAAGTGCGTTTCGGGTGCTTTTTAGTGCTTATTTTTGCTTTCGCAATGTCTATAAATTAAACCCTTATATGTACTCTTGGGTTTTAATGTACTTTTGTCGTCGGACCTACACCTAGGCCTCAATTCTAATGTCTGACTGCTTTCTGCAGTTCTGTTGACACGATGTGTCTTACCGGTGAGTTTACTAATATTTCTGACGCAACGCTCTCGTTT
>JARYGA010008684.1:0-36466 GCA_030545235.1 Helianthus tuberosus | reverse complement strand
TTGTTTTTGTACATGGGGTGTGGGTTCAAGTTTCCCTTTGCAACCTTCACCATTTCGAGTGTGCTTTATTCCTGAAAATTAAAACTAAACTAGAAAAAATAAAAGTTAAAGTAATCTAAAACTAAGGATAGTTCCGCGGAATGCCTCCGTGGTGCGCCACGTTTATAAGGGTCCTTGGTTAGACCCTCCTTATCGGGTGGTTCTGGCTCATCTTCAATTAGGGGGTCGTCATTGCCGATTGGATATTTCATTGATCGTTCAAGATCGACACACCTTTTGAAGGCCCCTAATTGAACGGGTAAGTTATTTTTCTTCCGATTAATCAAAGCTTTGTGTGTTTTCACAAAAGGTCGTCCCAACACTAGAGGAGCGTCATCAAGGATGACAAAGTCGGTTGGGATTACCATTTGATTTGTTTGAACCAAGACATCCTCAACTACCCCTATTGATTTTATTACTTTCCGATTAGATAAAAAATGGGTATTTGGAGTGGAGAAAAATCACTAATACTTAATTTTTCGAAAATGTAGTTTGGCATTATATTAACACAAAGATCTTTATCAATTGTAATATTACTAATAAAGGAATTTTGAAAAAAAAAACATGGAACCGGCGTAATGTTAATTTCAAATGGATCTTCTTTTATTAGCGAGGTTTGATCATTTGTTAACTTAATGCTTACCGTTTCGTCAATTTTAGCGTTAGTGTTTACCTCTTTTAAAAACTTAGCATGAGTGGTAACCAAACAATGATTTTAGAAAGAAGGTGACAAGAGATTAATTTCTTCAAAATTAGACTCTTCTTGAATTTTAACGTTGTCGGATGATGTGTGCAAAATGCAACATATAAATTACATCAATTGTGGCATAAAACTAACCCTTATTTAGTACTAATGTTGGAAAAAGTGTGATTTTGTCTTCCTTTTGTATTTTCAGGATTAAATGAGCTCAAATTAACAAAAGAAGCAAAAAAGACAGCTAAATCTAACATAAATACAAGAAAAGGAACAAACGTGACATGCCCGACCCCACGTCAACATCTTCCCAAGCAAAATAAGAAGACAGAAGGCTGAACACGCCCCGTGCTCAGTGAACACGGGGGCGTGCCCAAGTCCCAGCAGAAAATACAAAGTTGTAGAAGCTTCCATCGCCCACCACGGGGTCGTGCTCAGCGGAAACGGGGTCGTGGTCAACTATAAGATTCGCAGAATCCAGGCAAATCTTGATAGTACAGATATGCTTCTTCACACGGGGTCGTGCCCAGCGGACACGGGGGCGTGGTCAACTAATGCAGACAAAGTGCAATTAATGAAGACAGAGAAGGATGTGGACACGGGGCCGTGCCCGAGCTTCTGTTCAGCCTATAAATAGGAGTGCTTGGCTCAAGCTCAAACCATCCCTTGGCACACCACCTCTCTCACACTTCACCCACCACCCACCACCACCATAACACCATCATCCACCACCATCATCCATTGTCCATCATCCATCATAGAGTGTGTGAGTCGTCTCGGGATCCAAGATTGATCGTAAGAGTTCTTAACAATCAAGGCCATGTTTGCCTAAGTCTCTTACATCACTTGGTGAAGACAAAGTGTCTAGTGTAATACTTTTTATTTTTAATCTTTTCGCACATTTTACTTGGTTATGTATTAATGACTTTAATAACTAGTTTCTTATGTTGAATGTGATTTTTCCTTATCGTTTGTCCGTGGTGTCTTGGCATTATTTTACTGTCTATATAAAATAAAAGATTTTCACCATTCATATATCCACGGTCTATATGGAGGTATGTTGGCTACCTGGTCGGGGGTTAAGGGAATAGTTTGGTAAGAATCTTGCCTTGTTCAGTGTATAGATCCTGCAAGGACCTGGGTCAAATTTAGTAGGACCTCCTTCAATACTTAACGGTATTGGATGGCAGGGGTCCAAACTCTTTGACCCCCTCATATGTAAGCTACTATTAATACTTTAACCCGGCTACTTAGGATTGTATCCCTGCTGACTCAGACTACTTAGCCGAGGGTAACGTCACCTTTAAAAGAGGGGCCTACCATAATATGCATTAATAACTTAATTAATTATCTTTCAATAATCCGACCCTTCAGGATTATATCCTTGCTGACTCAAACTACTGGGTTGAGGGTAACGTCACCTTCAAAAGAGGGGCCTACTACAATAACTAAGATAATCTCTTAAAAAGTGCAAAAGTGCGGAAATAATCAAAGGTTACACTAAACACGAGTCGGAGCCAAGTGATTCATCTTTTCTATCTGTTTTTCGTTTTATTTTATTTTCAGCATTTTAGTTAGTTTTATTTTTCTTAGTTTAAAACCTTTTTCTAAATTTTTGATTTGATTAGACGTTGAGGATAAACCGGTACTAAAAGCTCTTGTGTCCTTGGACGACCTCGGTGTCACACCCCGACCACGTAGAACATACAAAATGTGGCGGAAACGTCGGGGAGTGTTGTAACAGAATTATTGTTTCACAACCATGGCATACAAAGTTATATTTTATTTATTAAACAAGAGTGTTATATTGTCTTAAACAGGAAACAAAGAGTTCATAACATAATTAAACTAGTCTATCTTCATTTTTAGTCTCTAAGGCACAGGTCCGCCCTAGTGTCATGATCATCATCCTACGCAATAGCTCCTGAAAACACATGTGAAAATAGGTACGTCAGCATAAAAATGCCTGTGAGATACATAGGATTTGTGAAAAGAGGATTCATGACTTATGAGTTTAGAAAAATTTGTTTAACAAAAGTCAGTCATGAACCTTGTAAATTGTTTTGTTTTGTAAATCATTCAAAAAGCGATGATATATATAAATAAGAGAATAATGTAAGGTTAAATGAATAACCAAGTAATATGAGTTTGTATAAGATAAGTTGTTTTGTAAATCAATGTCTTGTGAACATAAGTTGTTTATGTAAAACGTAATATGTCAAATATTGAAATGATTTAAGTAACGCTACGACATGTAATGTCATACAAACACTTATATATAGGAAGTACCAACGGCGTATCCACCATGCTTGTATCATATTACACACGCCTCGTTACTCAAATCACTTACTCAAACCAACCACCAATGTAAATTATTTATGTATAAATGAATTGTCATGTGTTAATGTGTAAACCATATCGAAATGTCTATGTCCAATGTAAACCACTAAATGTGTATATCAATGTCAAAATGTTTATGTTTAATGTAGATCATGAAATGTGTACCCAAAAATATCATGTATGGTAAGTGAAATATATCAACTAAACCATATGTTAAATGCACAAAAAACAAGGTATTGAAGTAAAACATGGTTTAAATCAAAGTTATGTTTTGTGGAACAAATGCATGCTATACTGATACAAACATTTATGCGGTATTGTGAAAATGCATACATCCAAGCCTTGAGACTATGGCGATAAACCCGTAAACAAATTAAAGGTTTATCTAAGTTATGTGTATCGAATTCGGTCATTCCTTTCATCCAAACCTACCCAGGATGTCCGGAACGGGAGTTGTCAATTCCTATGGTACCACTACCTACTAACGAACGGCGTAGCTAATGTTAATGAATGTATGGTTCCATTTTAAACAACCCAAATGTCATACCAAAATGTAAACATGTGATGAAAACAACTGTACTAAGTATGCACACAAAGGGCATACATAGCATGAAATGTAATGTGAAACAATGTACTAAGTATGCACATAATTGACATACATAGCATGAAATGTAATGTGAAACAATGTACTAAGTATGCACACAATGGACATACATAGCATGAAATGTAATGTAAAACAATGTACTAAGTATGCACACAATGGACATACATAGCATGAACACAATGAAATCATGTACTATAAATGTACTAATGAACATAGCAAGTATATGATGTGAAAGCAGGAAAGCACGAAAGTAACAAGTAGGCACATGTGTTTCACCCAAAAACAGTTTGGAAAACAATAAAAGAGGGGTCTATGTACTCACTTGAGATTGCTCAGAAGTCCTAAGATAACCACCAAGCAATGCTAGAGATCACGGAATCAAACGGCACCTAATATAGGTAACTATGTTAATAAACCGGACCTATATCGGAGGATCGGATAGAATGAGGGCTCGTAAACCAAATGAGTATGGGAACTCATGCAGTATGGTTTAACAAAGCCTACATACTAAATGAAACCTAGCCTAAGTGCTTACGACCCATTACGGCCCGCTTAGGTAGCTTATGCTACTTTAACGCGTCGTTCGCGTAAAATGCGTTCGGAACGCCTAACTAGTCCTATGACAAGTAAAATATGCCTTAACATATCTAATATTGTTACCAAATCAGTTTAGATACCAAAAGTTATGTTACATATGCTTAAAATGAATTTTGGCGTAAAAAGGGCATTTTGGTAATTTACCTAAGGCATATAAACTACCTATCATACAACTACTTAAACGAAGCGACCATAACGTATAACCTCGGAAGGTTATTCCCAATATACTATGGTCACCTAATGTGTTTGGTCGGATCCTAATGATCGACCAAATGGGTCGGGTTCGAAGGTATAAGCGATTTATTAGATTGCTTACCCTTACGACCCTAGACAACGTGGTAATCAGTAGGCATAGTCACAAGGGACTATAACCATCGTGATTACGCTCACGTTGCGAAGTTCAAACGAACTTCGCATTGACCATAAACTGGTCAATGCAGAAAGTCAAACAAAGTTTGACTTTCGGACTCGAAAAGCAATAAAAGAACGAAGGAATACTTACAAAGGGTCCCCGAATGCTAATCTTGATTCAAGTAGCTCAGGTATGAAACAAAGGTTTCAACTTAGAGCTTCTCAAATCAGATTCTTGTGAGGAATGAGTGAAAATGTGATGGGTATTTATAGATTTCGGTTCACCGTTAGGATCGTTTCTTGGAGAAGAGGGAATGATCACATCCCTACACTTGTTGGAATGTTGTGGTAGCTCATTTAGCTTCCACCACAAGAGTTTGACACTTGGCATTGGCCTTTGGAGGGTTTAAGGGCTGTAAACATGTGTTTAAAATGGCTTTTGCTGATCAGAAGAGGCCTAGCGTGACGCCAAGGGGGCTAGGCGTCACGCTAAGGTCCTCCTGATCAGCAACCACTTTCCAATGTTCCCCTTTCAGTCCCCGTTGAGTATTAAGGCCATTTCCGACATGTTTAAGGCTCGTTAAATCATTTTCAAGGATCCACAAGGATGCCTAAACATTGTGGGCATGAAACATGCTCAAAAATATGCCGGATGTTGGCTCGTTTGGTCGTACGATCGCGATGTTCGCTTAATTACGACGGAATGCGCATAAGCGCGAAAACCAAATTGCGTGGCGAATGAATTTTTCTTATGCCAAACACTAAAATAAAATATTTTAGTGCTTACATAAATTTTTTTGGATGTCCGGAGGTATTCAGAACGTAAGTTATGCGCGAAAATGCAAACATGTGCACTCTTTGACGCTTTTAGTCCCTGAATGACCCAAAAGTTTATTTTAGCACACCGAACCCCTCAAAGCCTATTTCTAAGCTATATAAAGGATATTTAAGGTGTGTTTAACTTATGGTCATGTTCCAGAATGTTCGTTACAGTTCAAATTGGCATACTTTCGCAGTTTGTCAAGTTTAGTCCTTGTAAGCGAATTAACTTGTTTTTGCCATACCAAAGCCTTCAAAACTTATTTCTAAGTTATGTAAAGGTTATTTAAGGTATGTTAAGTATATGTTGATGTTCCGGAGTATTTGTCGCATTAAACCGGTTACGTTTACGCACCAGTTTGCGTATAACTCTCCAGAAAGCGATATAGAGTTTGAAATTGAATAAAAGTCAAAACATGAAAAATGTAAAACACAACCAAACAAAAATTGGGATCAAATAACATTGTTTTATCAATAATTGAACTGTTCATAATGATTACAAGCACATATGTTACACTCGGTATCTTACCAACACTATACTACGCTCACGATTGGTGCACTTGCCCATATGTGTGTTTGGTGTTAGTAAATATCGTGTTTTATAAATTTAAAACTTGACTAACGTGTAAAAAGTGCTTAAAATATACTTAAATCTATATACCATCACACACGCATCAAGTTTTTGGCGCCATTGCCGGGGACACAGGATTTTAAGAAAACTTAAATTCGACGGCCTAATCTGCATTTTATTTAGTTTTGCATTTACAGTAGGTTGAACACGGGCCGTACTCACTGAACACGGGGCCGTGCTGCATATTTTTCATAAAACACCCAGTAACAGAAGTCTGAACTCGGGGACGTGCTCACTGAACACGCCCCCGTGCTCAACGAAATCAGTAACTTTAATTTAAACGCCCAGATACAGATTCTGTACATGGGGCCGTGCTCACTGAACACGGGGCCGTGTCCAGCCTCTATTTCCGTTTTATTTTTGTTTTCTGATCTCGAGACTTGGTTGTGGTATGTTGAGTGATTCTTATGGATCAATACTCAGGAGGTTACAACTACACCTATGAGGAGGATGATTATAGGAATAATTATTGCACTAATTGTGGTGACCCACACTCGGTTTAATATTGTAACTTATATCAACCGTCCACTTCATACACCTACTATGAGGAGCCCAGGTACGAGCCATCAACTTCATACACATCCTATGAAGACCAAAGGTATGAACCTCCTCCCTCATACTCATATTTTGATGAACCAAGGTATGAGCCTTCTTACTCATACTTTGAGGAACCAAGATATGAGCCACCACCTTCATATGCTTATTATGAGGAACCATGGCATGAACAACCCACCTCATATGAGTATTATGAAGAACAAAATTATGACCCTTATCCATCATATACTTACAATGAAGGACAATGGTGTGAACCATCTACTTCCTATGAGTATTATGAGGAACAAAGGATCGAACAACCGGATTCAAGGTTTGAAAATCCCGATCCCTTTTCTATAACCGAAGTGACCGATATGATATTAGAACACCTTAGAGTTATCGATCGCTATATAAAAGAATCTCGCGCAAGGGAAGAGGAGTCCCGTGCAAGAGAGGAATTAAATAAAGAAGAGATAACTGAAAGTGTAAAAATGGAAGAACAAATAAGTGAAAAACCGACACATGAGTTAAACAACGAAAAAGGTGAGTCTGACAATGTTAAAATTCAAAAAGAGTCTAATTTTGAAGAAATTAATCTCTTGTCACCTTCTTTTGAAAATCATTGTTTAGTTCCAACTCATGCTAAGTTTTTAAAAGAGTTAAACACTAACACTAAAATTGACGAAATGGTAAGTGGTAAGTTAACTAATGATCAAACCTCGCTAATAAAAGAAGACCCATTTCAAATTAACATTACACCGGTTCCATGTTACTTTCAAAATTCGTTTATTAGTAATGTCACAATCGATAAAGATCTTTGTGTTAACATAATGCCTAACTACATTTTTGAAAAATTAAGTATTAGTGATTTTTCTCCACTTCAAATACCCATTTTTCTATCTAATCAGAAAGTAATAAAATCAATCGGTATAGTTGAGGATGTCTTGGCTCAAACAAATCAAATGGTAATCCCAACTGACTTTGTCATCCTCGATGACGCTCCTCTAGTGTTGGGACGACCCTTTGTTAAAACTCACGAAGCTTTGAAAAATCGGAAGTTCAACAATCTACCTCTTCAATTAGGGGCATTCAAAAAGAGTGTCGATCTTGAGCAGTCAATGAAATATCCATTCGGCAATAATGGCCCCCTAATTGAAGATGAGGATGAACCACCCGATACAAGTGAAGAGTTTGACCACTTTGTTGAAGAAGAGGTCGCCATAGAACAAACTTTTAAAGTTCTTGATCAAAATGAGCAACCAAATAAGGAGTCTCCTAAAGACCCACCTCTCGAGCTCAAAGAACTTCCAAAAGGTTTGGAATATGCTTTTCTAGACAAAGATGGTAAATTACCTGTAATTATTTCGTCTAAATTAGATAGTTTAGAAAAAGAAAAATTAATTAGTCTTTTGAAAAAACACAAAAATGCGATCGCTTGGAAGCTTGTAGACATTAAAGGAATAAGTCCTTCCATGTGCACGCACAAAATTTTAATGAATGATGACTACAAATCGGTAATACAACCACAACGTCGAGTAAATCCCAATGTTCAAGAAGTGGTTAAAAACGAAGTCATCAAATTACTTGACGCCGGACTTATTTATCCTATCTCCGGTAGTCCTTGGGTAAGTCCCGTTCAAGTAGTTCCAAAGAAAGGAGGTATGACGGTAATAACTAATGAAAAGAATGAATTAATACCAACAAGAACCGTCACAGGATGGAGAGTATGTATAGACTATAGACGATTAAATGAAGCAACAAGGAAAGATCACTTTCCTTTGCCCTTTATTGATCAAATGTTAGAAAGATTATCCGGTCATAAATTTTACTGTTTCTTGGATGGTTTTTCAGGTTACTTTCAAATCCCGATAGCACCCGAAGACCAAGAAAAGACAACCTTCACATGTCCCTATGGAACTTTTGCTTAACGACGCATGCCGTTTGGTCTATGTAATGCCCCCGCAACATTCCAACGTTGCATGGTAGCCATCTTCCATGACATGATAGAAAAGACAATGGAAGTCTTCATGGACGACTTTTCTATCTTTGGGGATTCATACGACCAATGCCTCGATAACCTTGAACGAATGCTATCCCGATGTGAGGAAACTAACCTCGCCCTTAACTGGAAAAAATGCCATTTCATGGTAACATGGGGAATAGTACTCGGTCACAAAATCTCAAGCGAAGGAATTGAGGTGGATCAAGCCAAAATAGACACCATTTCTCGACTACCACCCCCATCCTCCGTTAGAGCTATCAGGAGTTTCCTAGGGCATGCCGGATTTTATAGGCGTTTATCAAAGACTTTTCTAAAATTTCAAGGCCTCTAACAAAATTACTTGAAAAAGATGCCCCTTTCATCTTTGACAAGGACTACAATCAAGCATTTCTAACCCTAAAGGAAATGTTAGTCAATGCACCTATCATGATAGCGCCTGATTGGAAATTTCCTTTCGAAATCATGTGCGATGCAAGTGACTTTGCAGTTGGAGCTGTCTTGGGACAAAGAAAAGAAAAGCATTTTCACCCCATTTATTATGCTAATAAAACACTTAACAATGCACAAGAAAATTACACGACAACTGAAAAAGAGTTACTAGCTGTGGTATTTGCTTTTGATAAATTTCGTTCTTATCTTGTTCTTTCTAAAACTATAGTCTATACATATCATGCAGCCATTCGATATCTCTTCAAAAAGCAGGAGGCAAAACCACGTTTGATTCGGTGGATTCTACTCCTCCAAGAATTTGATATTGAAATCAAAGATAAAAGAGGAGCAGAAAACACCGCAGCAGATCATCTTTCGCGCTTAGAAGACCGAGCTTTGGATGTAACTAGGGACGAGCAAATCAACGAAAAATTTCCAACGGAGTCCCTAAAAATGGTGGAATACAAAGAAGAGCCATGGTACGCCGACTATGCTAACTACCTAGCTAGCGGTATAGTCGCAAAAGGTTGGCCACATCATCAAAGAAAAAAATTCTTTGCCAATGTGAAACATTATTTTTGGGAAGATCCATATCTTTTCAAAATGTGTGCCGACCAACTCATCCGACGATGCGTACATGGTAGCGAAGCACGAAGAATTCTCCGCCATTGTCATGAAGGTCCATACGGAGGACATCATGGTGCCGCTAGTACTGCACGAAAGGTATTTGATTCAGGATTTTATTGGCCGACCATTTACAAAGACGCCCAAAGTCTTGTCAAGACTTGCGATGCTTGCCAAAGAACAGGTAATATTTCTTCCAAAAACCAAATGCCCCAAAATGGCATTCTTGTTTGTGAAATTTTTGATGTGTGGGGACTCGACTTTATGGGACCTTTTCCACCATCAAAAGGAAACAAATATATACTTGTGGCAGTAGATTACTTGTCTAAATGGGCCGAAGCCGAGGCACTTCCAACAAACGATGGAAGAGTCGTGGTAAGATTTCTGAAAAAATTATTCTCTCGTTTTGGCACACCTAAAGCGTTAATAAGTGATTGAGGTACCCATTTTTGCAACCATCAACTTGAAATTTTTTTAACAAGATATGGGGTCTATCATCGGGTCTCAACAGCATATCACCCTCAAACAAACGGACAAGCCGAAGTGACTAACAGAGGTTTAAAACGAATACTTGAAAAAACCGTAGGGTTAAATAAAAAGGAATGGGCCGATAAATTAGATGATGCTTTATGGGCTTTTCGAACTGCTTATAAAACAACAATAGGTACAACCCCATATAAGCTCGTCTATGGAAAAAGTTGTCACTTGCTAGTAGAAATTGCACACAAAGCCTACTGGGTAATTAAAAATGTAAACTTGGATTTAGAATTTGCTGGTAAAAATCGATTTTGTCAATTAAATGAATTAGACGAACTTAGGAATTATGCATACTCAAACTCTGAAATTTATAAGGAAAGAATGAAAAACTTGCATGACAAACATATTAAACCTAATGAATTTCGAGTAGGAGATCAAGTTCTTTTGTTTAATTCGCGACTTCGATTGTTTCCTGGTAAATTAAAGTCTAGGTGGTCAGGACCTTTTTCCATCACCCATATTTTCCCACACGGTGCAGTAGAAATTAAATCTCGGAATGGAATTCCATTCAAAGTCAATTGCCAACGGCTAAAACTCTATCAAGGATTCATTGAGGATGAAGAGGAGGAGATCTCGCTTCAAACGGTCGAAGAATGAAAGCATCAACATCATACCTGGTAAGTTACGAACAATTGGAACGACATCTAAATCGGTAAGTCTTCTAACCAACGAGGGCATTCACACGAGCACTAAAAAAATAATTTCAAACTTTGCTCGGCACGAGGCCGTGTCCGCGCGACTGTCGGGATAAATCCCCTTTTTCAAAACAGTTACACCATTCCACACGCCCCGTTTCCCCAAAAACGCTCTGGTTCAAGGCGATTTTCCGCAGATTTTCGACGTCTCCGCTAGTTCTAACAACATCAAGGTATGATTCTATCACCATTAGTAGTTAGATTAAGCATTTGCATGTAGTTAAAACTTCAAAATTTTGGGAAAAAACTAGGGTTCTTAAACTACACCTGGATCGAACCTCAATTTTTTGCTTAAATCTGTTAGTATTTAGTTAGATAAGTGTTATAGGAAGTAAATCCACTTGTATTGTTCAAAGATTCGCCCAATTTCTCACAAAAACCCCAAACCCTTGTTTTTTAACCGAAAAAGATAAAATTGAATGGGTAAACGGGTTGTTTTGGGAAAAATGGCACTTGGGTTTCATTTTCGGGGGAAACCGCACCTATTGGACCAAAAATTTTCAAGTTTTCGAAACCGGGTTGAAAAATGATGTTTTTGAGTAACAGACGCCTGGACACGGGGCCGTGTTCGCTGAACACGAGGTCGTGTCCAGCACGCTGTTTGCAGTTTTGTTCGAAAATTCTACTGTTTCGTGCTAACTTTCGGTTTATTCTTTCAGATGTCGAGGAAATTCACGAGGTTCAATGCAAATGAGCTCGATGCTAGGGCAAGATATGAAGTACTTCAAACAAGACCTGAAGAATACCCGAGACAAGTATGCATGGATCTGTTAGCCATGGTGAACCAACTTGACTGATTTAACAACCTCGTTACCGGCCCACTAAGAGTGGCCTTAACCACTCAACTTCGATCAGTCCACGAGTGCACTATGGAATTCTATAGCACATTCACGTTCAATTCAAGGTGCGACCCATTTGACAATGATGGGGTAGCATTCCGATGTGGTGGAACTAGGTACTCGATTTCAATGGCACAATTTGGGTCGATAGTCGGGCTGGATGCGAGAGATAGATGAGAACGATCGCCAAGCCGCATGGGCTCAGATTGATGAAGGGCACTACAATCCGAGCAGCACTAAGAGCACTAAGTCGAGGGACCCGCTCTACCGATAAATCCATAGGCTCCTCGGCTACTCTCTTAGCCAAAGGCATGATAGCGGTGGCGTTGTTGGGTTGAGAGATTTGGTTGTCCTCCACTGCATCCATAACTGCAGACACCTCGATGTTCCGTTCCTCATGCTCCGTAACATGCACCTTAACCGGCTTGCTACTTCACCAACCCCTATCTTCTTCGGGGTTTGGATATACCGTCTCTTCAAGCACTTCACCAACATACATAGGTCATTCGAAAGGAGCCCATGGTCGGGAAGAGTGGACATACACATTTTCCGCTCAATGAACCTAATTTATGAGGCTGAAGACGGGACGGTTAGCTTCCAGAGGATGCAGGGGCATGCATGGAACCTGCAAGAGGCACTTGTCCTTCACGCTCCACAACATCATTAGTACCAGTACCAGCCCCATGGTGATCCGGGCCAATCCTCTTCACAAGGAGGTGGTTTTCCTAACTTCCAAAGTTTACATGATTTATTGCAGGAAAACCTCATGTGCACCAGGAACACCTATAACATGGCAAGCAACACGTACAACCGGGTTGGAGCAATCGAGAGAAACATATCCGATATCCAAGATGATATTGGAAATATCCGAGAGTACATTGCGGGGCACGGTGGAGGAGATGATGATGATGAGGATGCGGACATGGACTAGGCGGGAGGAGCGGAGGCAGAAGCGGTTGGTTGGTGATCACACAGGTTAACCCCCCCTTTTATCTTGAACAATTTCCGGCCTGCGTGCCGTGTGTTAAACAATTTACTTTCCTTTAACTCTTTTTATTATCTGCATTTATTTTTCTTTTTAACTTTGTGACATGGATGTTGAACTTGGTAATTTAGGATGCTTGCTATGGTTTGGTGTAGTGTTTATTGCTAAAACAGGTACATACAAGGCTTAGAGCACTAAACCTTAGTGCTACTAATGCCGGGACAGGAAAACCAGAGCCAGAAACCTGTTTTTCAAACTTTGCAGGTTGTCTACACGGGGTCGTGTCCAGCCGACACGCCCCCGTGCCCACTAACCCAGACCTGCTGTTTGTCTTAGTCTGTAGAATTTCGCCAGACACGGGGTCGTGCCCAGTAAACATGCCCCTGTGTCTACCTTCTGTAAGTTTTTCGTTACTGGCACCTGAACACGGGGACGTGTCCATTCGACAATGTGTAATTTAAGTTTTTCACACCTTTTTACACATTCAATCAACCTAAAAACTTATTTTTGGGACACATTGAGGACAATGTGTAATTTAAGTGTGGGGGGATGCTAAAACCTTGAATCTTGCAAGTCCTAACAACAAGCCTTACACAAAACTCTATTGGAACCGCTAATCACCCCAAATGTTTTTCAAAATTTTTCAATTTTTTTACTTGTCTTGGTTTAACTTGGGAATTTCAAGTTTAAAAAAGGTTATATTTTTATAAATTTACAACCAATAGCGTCGTGATAAAAAGAACCAACATAAGAAAATTATGAAACGACATGACAAGCTTAGTTAAAATTTGATTATATATACTTGATCACATAAAAACCCATTCCCACAAAAGTGAGTTTTGAGCCTTTATTGAGCATACAAATACATATCTTTAAACTAAATGCTCATTTTTCGTTTCTTGTGTGAATAGCCGCTTGGTTCTTACGACTCTAGAACTTGCCACGACGATACATTCCCGGTCCTTACCAACTTAAACCCGAGTAAGTAAATGATGGATGCATTAGGACTAACCATTTTTATTTCTACACCATTATTTTTCTTTTTTTTACCACCTACCCAAAATCCCCCTAGTTAGCCCCTTTGAGCCTAAACCTTTTCATGTCATAACCCAAACCAAACTCCCTTTCACCCACCAAAACCCTTTTTTATTTTTAACCTTTTATTTTAGTAACAAGCTCGGTATTTCGTATGACTTTTAAAAAAAATGTGTTGATGATGAAGCAAAAGAGAAATAAACAAACAAGTTTATCAAAAATAGCTTTGTTTAAATAAAAGCTTCATCAAAATAAAAGTTGCAAAAATCAAAAGTCTTACGAAAACCGACGCTTGTTACGCTTTTCGCCCTTTCACTAACCACTAAGCCAACCACCTACCTTTAACCCAAGCCTAACCCTTCACCCAAAACTCCTCTTGATATTTACAAAGGTATATAGTTAAAAAGGAGGAGGATTGATTGCTTGGCAAGCCTATGGTAGGAGTAAGTTCCATGCCGCTCTCGAGTGATCCACTAAAATACATTTTCGGTCGAGTGTTGAGTGATCCCCCATGAGGTATGTGAACTTGTATATAAATAGAATTTTAAAGAGGCATGTTATGCCCTAATAAGTAATTTATCTTATGAAAAGTTTTAAATAAATCATGACGAATAGGATTGTAAATAAATAAAAATAAAACTTAATAAAGAATCTTGGAAATCCCGACACTCTATGACAAGCCCAAAAACCTTCTCTTCTACCCATTCCATTTGGGAGTGTAAAGCCACATTATAAAGAGTTTTGCTTGAGGACAAGCAAAGATTCAAGTGTAGGGGTATTTGATGTGTGCAAAATGCAACATATAAATTACATCAATTGTGGCATAAAACTATCCTTTTTTAGTACTAATGTTGGAAAAAGTGTGCTTTTGTCTTCCTTTTGTATTTTCAGGATTAAATGAGCTCAAATTAACAAAAGAAGCAAAAAGACAGCTAAATCTAACATAAATACAAGAAAAGGAACAAACGTGACATGCCCGACCCCACGACAGCATCTTCCCAAGCAAAACAAGAAAACAGAAGGCTGAACACGCCCCGTGCTCAGTGAACACGGGGGCGTGCCCAATTCCCAGCAGAAAAGACAAAGCTGTAGAAGCTTCCATCGCCCACCACGGGGCCGTGCTCAGCGGACACGGGGCCATGGTCAACTATAAGATTCGCAGAATCCAGGCAAATATTGATAGTACAGATATGCTTCTGCACACGGGGCCGTGCCCAGCGGACACGGGGGGCGTGGTCAACTAATGCAGACAAAGTGCAATTAATGAAGATAGAGAAGGATGTGGACACGGGGCCGTGCTCGAGCTTCTGTTCAGCCTATAAATAGGAGTGCTTGGCTCAAGCTCAAACCATCCCTTGGCACACCACCTCTCTCACACTTCACCCACCACCCACCACCACCATAACACCATCATCCACCACCATCATCCATTGTCCATCATCCATCATAGAGTGTGTGAGTCGTCTCGGGATCCAAGATTGATCGTAAGAGTTCTTGACAATCAAGGCCATGTTTGCCTAAGTCTCTTACATCACTTGGTGAAGACAAAGTGTCTAGTGTAATACTTTTTATTTTTAATCTTTTCGTACTTTTTACTTGGTTATGTATTAATGACTTTAATAACTAGTTTCTTATGTTGAAGGTGATTTTTCCTTATCGTTTGTCCGTGGTGTCTTGGCATTATTTTACTGTCTATATAAAATAATAGATTTTCACCATTCATATCTCCACGGTCTATATGGAGGTATGTTGGCTACCTGGTCGGGGGTTAAGGGAACGGTTTGGTAAGAATCTTGCCTTGTTCAGTGTATAGATCCTGCAAGGACCTGGGTCAAATTTAGTAGGACCTCCTTCAATACTTAACGGTATTGGATGGCAGGGGTCCAAACTCTTTGACCCTCTCATATGTAAGCTACTATTAATACTTTAACCCGGCTACTTAGGACTGTATCCCTGCTGACTCATACTACTTAGCCGAGGGCAACGTCACCTTCAAAAGAGGGGCCTACCATAATATGCATTAATAACTTAATTAATTATCTTTCAATAATCCGACCCTTTAGGATTGTATCCTTGCTGACTCAAACTACTGGGTTGAGGGTAACGTCACCTTCAAAAGAGGGGCCTACTACAATAACTAAGATAATCTCTTAAAAAGTGCAAAAGTGCGGAAATAATCAAAGGTTACACTAAACACGAGTCAGAGCCAAGTGATTCATCTTTCTATCTGTTTTTCTTTTTATTTTATTTTCAGCATTTTAGTTAGTTTTATTTTTCTTAGTTTAAAACCTTTTTCTAAATTTTTTATTTGATTAGACGTTGAGGATAAACCGGTACTAAAAGCTCTTGTGTCCTTGGACGACCTCGGTATCTTACCAACACTATACTACGCTCACGATGGGTGCACTTGCCCATATGTGTGTTTGGTGTTAGTAAATATCGTGTTTTATAAATTTAAAACTTGACTAACGTGTAAAAAGGGCTTAAAATATACTTAAATGTATTACAAGTTAATTCTTCCCTTGCACGGGATTCCTCTTCCCTTGCGCTGGATTCTTTTATATAGCGCTCGATAGTTTTAAGGTGTTATATTATCTTTTCGGCTATGGGTGAGATAGTTGGTGGTTGGTCAAAGTGAGTTGAATAAGTATCATCAAAGCTTGAATTCGGAAGTTCGACTCTTGGTTGCTCATAGTACTCATGTAAGGTAGATGGTTCATACCATTGTTCCTCATTGTAAGTATATGATGGATAAGGATCGTAACTTAGTTTTTCATAATACTCATATGAGGTGGGTTGTTCACGCCATGGTTCGTCATAGTAGTATATGAAGGTGAAGGCTCATAACTTGGCTCCTCAAAGTATGAGTAAGAAGGCTCATACCTTGGTTCATCAAGTTATGAGTATGAGGGAGAAAGTTCATACCTTGGTTCTTTGTAGTACGTATATGAAGGAGAAGGTTCATACATCGGCTCTTCATAGTATGTATATGAAGTGGTTGGCTCGTACCTAGGTTCCTCATAGTATGTGTACGAAGGGGATGGTTCAAAGAGGTCATAATATTGTACCGAATGAGGATTACCACAAATGGTACAATACTCTTCTTTATAATCATCCTCCTCATAGTGGTAGTTGTAATCTCCTGAGTATTAATCCTTAAGAATCACTCAGCAGACCACAACAGAGTCTCGGGACTAGAAAACAAAAATAAAAACAGACACAGAGGCTGAGCACGGCCCCGTGTTCAGTGAGCACGGCCCCGTGTTCAGGTTCTGTATCTGGGAGTTTTAGAAAATGTAATTGGTTTTGTTTAGCACGGGGGCATGTTCAGCGAGCACCACCCCGTGTTCAGACTCTGTATCTAGGAGTTTCTAAAAAAATATGCAGCACGGCCCCGTGTTCAGTCTACTGTAATGCAAAAACTACTTAAAAAAATGTAAAAATGCGCGCGATTTTAAAAAGGTTTAGAAAAACTGATTAGGCCGTCGGTTTTAAACTTTCTTAAATCCTTGTGTCCCCGGCAACGACGCCAAAAAACTTGGTGTGCGTGCGGTGTGGTATATATTTAAGTATATTTTTAGCCCTTTTTAACACATTAGTCAAGTTTTAAATTTATAAAACACGATATTTACTAACACCAAACACACATATGGGCAAGTGCCCCATCGTGAGCGTAGTATAGTGTTGGTAAGATACCGAGGTCGTTCAAGGACATAAGAGCTTTTAGTACCGGTTTATCCTCAACGTCTAATCAAATCAAAAGTTTAGAAAAAGGTTTTTAAACGAGAAAATAAAACTAACTAAAAATGCTGAAAATAAAAATAAAACAGATAGACAAGATGAATCACTTGGATCCGACTCGCCTTTAGTGTAACCTTTGATTATTTCCGCACTTTTGTACTTTTTAAGAGATTATCCTAGTTATAATAGTAGGCCCCTCTTTTGAAGGTGACGTTACCCTCAACCCAGTAGTTTGAGTCAGCAAGGATACAATCCTAAAGGGTTGGATTTTTGAAAGATAATTAATTAAGTTATTAATGCATAATGTGGTAGGCCCCTCTTTTGAAGGTGACGTTACCCTCGGCTAAGTAGTTTGAGTCAGCAGGGATACAATCCTAAGTAGCCGGGTTAAAGTTTTAATAGTAGTTTACATATGAGGGGATCAAAGAGTTCGGACCCCCGCCATCCAATACCAGTGGGTATTGAAGGAGGTCCTACTAAACTTGACCCAGGTCCTTGCAGGATCTATACACTGAACAAGGCAAGACGCTTACCAAACCATTCCCTTAACCCCCGACCAGGTAGCCAACATATCTCCAAATAGACCGTGGAGATATGAATGGTGAAAATCTTTTATTTTATATAGACAGTAAAATAATGCCAAGACACCACGGACAAATGATAAGGAAGATTCACCTTCAACATAAGAAACTAGTTATTAAAGTCATTAATACATAACCAAATAAAAAGTACGAAAAGATTAAAAATAAAAATTATTACACTAAATGCTTGTCTTCACCAAGTGATGTAAGAGACTTAGGCAAACATGGCCTTTGATTGTCAAGAACTCATACAATCAATCTTGGATCCCGAGACTACTCACACACTCTATGATGAATGATGGATGATGGTGGTGGATGTGGGTTGTGATGATGGTGGTGGGTGGGTGAAGTGTGAGAGAGGTGGTTTGCCAAGGGATGGTTTGCAAGTGAGCCAAGCACCCCTATTTATGGCCTACACACAATCCCGGACACGGCCCGTGCCCGTTGGGCACGGCCCCGTGTCCACCCACCTCCTCTTTCTTCATTAATTGCAGTTTGTCTGCATTAGTTGACCACGCCCCTGTGTCCGCTAGGCACGACCCCGTGTGCAGAAGTGTATCTGTACTATCAAGATTTGCCTAGATTCTGTCACGGCCCCCGTCCCGGTGTAACCCGTTCCAGGAGCCGCGGACAGAAACCCATGGTATTTATTATTTGAGTTGACAGCGGAAGTTTAACAGGATCTTTTTAAAACTTGAAAATGCCTAATTATTTTATTTCATAATTTGGGACAGACCCGATAATTTACAATAGAGGAATTTCACGAGGAAATTCCCTGTTTTACAAAACATGTTTATTTATTTAACTGAGCCACAACTTCATGCTTTATTAGTGCTCCGTAGCACTTTTCCTTGATTCACAGTAGGTCACCTGAAACATGTTTTAAAAATATTTTATCAGCGGGGAAATACTGGCGAGTCACTCAAATTTGATAAAACGACACATAGCTATGAATTACAGCATAAGAGCGATTACAATGGCTACTATCTTATTTTTATCTGACGCCGTGTCACAGCCTTGTGACGATGGTCATACCACTATTGGGTCCTTTCACCCAAGTAGTGATGATTATCACTGTTAGGTTGGTGAACCTAACTGTGAGAAATTAGTAATGTGCACAATACCCCACTAGCCAGTGATTTAAGATAACCACGACTTAATCCCTGTAATTATAACTCTTGAAAATCATTTGAGATTTAGTAAAACCATTGATAAAAAGAGAATGACTCACATTGCAAGTTTAGACGGGCAGAGTTTAGCCTATTGATAAGCCTGATAACCTAATTTAAATAACAATGCACACGAAACTAAGTCAGTAATTTAATACAACATTTACGATAAGCTCACGAAATCAAAACCCTCACGACGAATGACAAAGTATAGCCCTGATTTGGGCAGCACTTAAACATCCATCGGATCGGTTTTAATCGATCAGACATTGTATCATAGCAGTGATCGAGTTAATACCCTGTATTCGTAGCAGCGTTTCCCTACGTGAAAGTGTGATTTTGAGCAGTAGACTTCGTTTTTTGAACAAAATTTTCAAACACAGATGAACTGCTCATGCACCAGCAATTTATAGCAACTTTTTGGGTTTTACGCGGCCCGCGTAAACCCTTTCTTGATTCTTACGCGGCCCGCGAGGGCCACCTAGTCTACAACTAGGGCTCCCGTGTCACTGGTAGGTCTGCCACGTGTGCGACACGTGGCCTGGAACGCTTATCCGGTCAACCTTGCTTTGACGCGGCCCGCGTAAGCCTAAGCTTACATTTTACGCGGCCCGCGTGAAACTCAAAATTCTTGTTTTCTTGGTTTTTCATGCGCATTAGGGTTTCAGGGGTCCGGGTTTTCACTTACGAGTCGTTTTGGGACATTTTTGCAGGTCCTTACAGATTCTGCGAATCTTAGCGTTGACCATGGCCTCGTGTCCGCTGGGTACGCCCCCGTGGTGGGTGATAGAAGCTTCTACAACTTTGTTTTTTCTGCAGACACTTGGGCACGCCCCCGTGCTCAGTGAGCACGGGGCGTGTTCAGCCTTCTATTATCTTGTTTTTGCTTGGGGAGATGCTGTCGAGGGGTCAGGCATGCCACGTTTATTCCTTTCCTTGTATTATTGTTAGATTTTGCTGCATTTTTGCTTCTTTTGTTCATTTAAGCTCATTTAACCCTGAAAATACAAAAGGAAGACAAAAGCACACTTTTTCCAACATTAGTACAAAAAATGGTTAGTTTTATGCCTCATTTGATGTAATTTATATGTTGCATTTTGCACACATCAGTGTATTAATGGGTGTTTGAATCCAATATGTATTTATAAATCTTTGGAAAATTAAGTTATCATTAAGACATTATGGATTTTTAATATTAATACGATCTTTGTTTATAAAGCTCTAGAAATAAATGATGAAAGGTGTTTGTGGGGCGGTTAGAGAATTTTTTGTATTTAGAGGTGGTCTAGAAAAGCCATATCTATTTCTTTTAACACTAGGATTGATATTTATTAACGATAAAACTTCTAGCAAGGAGCTAGAAATTCAGTCTCTCAGATAACTAGTTATGTAGGTCAAATTATTAAAACTACTCCGTGTTAACAATACTAAAGATGAACTTTCACCCCTATTTGCATCCACGAGAATGAATTTGTATTGATTTCCTTTGATGTCTTCAAGATAGATAATTGCTTATTGTTGAAAGCTTTATTATTCCTTGCTTGTCATATGGTCCAACATATGACCAAAAAATTGTCTGACTCATATGCATTTGTGTTTTGGAACTTTGCATTTGCTTGGGGCTCTCCACCACTTCCATAATCTAGCAACAGTGATGGGAAGAGATTTTAACCCAAGGCTAGATCTACAACCATATAAGTTTCCCATATTTCCGTGATTTGATAAGTTGTTGCAAGTAAGAGACAACTAGTGATGAAACTAATATAACACCTATGTGCAGGACATATATGTTATGGAAAATGGTCCAAGCACTCCCTTCACCCTAATAAACTAAATAGTGTGAAGGACATTATGTATTGTGTATGTTGGTTCTTCAAGTATTATTATTGTTTTAGGTTGCGATAGTTGCGAATTCGAGTTGAAAAGAATAGAGGTTCAAAATTTAAAACACAAAAAAATTGACAATAACATATAAAGAGATTCAATTGTAAAACTTGGATTGTTCCGGAATGGAACTAAGACTAATCCAATGTGATGAAACTCCTTTTGATTTCGGGAATCATGCTTTCGCCTAATAGGTAAAATACTCTCGCCAAAACTTTCGGTTACTACGCGTTAAAACTTCATAATGAGCTAAAAGTGACAATATTTAAATAAACAACTTCCATTTCATTCATACTCTCAAAGTACATTGTAACATTGAATCTAGCATAACCAAACAAGCAAAAGATTACATAAGCAAAATTTGGGTGTTTCTAGTCCACCCTAAGTAGATTTCTTGAGATTTCATCATCAATTTCCTGCAACATGTATTAAAGTATATGTCAATACAAAATGATCGGTGAGCATACAAGTTTGATTTACATAGCATACGTATAAAAGTCTCAAATCCAACATGGCAATTTGTACTCTAAGTTATATATCATACTAGCATGCAGGAACTATATGTCAAACCAAAGTGTCCACTAGGGTAATTTCGTCACCAAGCTGAACAAGATCATTATGATTGAATACTTAACAATAACCTTAAAACGGGCGGTGTGCTACTCCTATAGCACTATACATGTTAAGGTAGGCTGGAAAAGTTAATGGCAAATAGGTTGCATGAAGCGTATTCTTGCATGTATAAACATGAAGTATAACAAGTAGCATGTTTTAATGGATTGAGTGTTTTCATATGATTGATCGTGTGTGATTTGTGAGTTTAATAAGTTATACATGTTACACCCTAAAAGTGGTTTAAAAATGGAAAGAATGTCAAGTATACTCACGGTTTGCAAATGCTTTCCACAAGGTGAACTTAAACGGTTTGGAGGATGGAACACCGTGGTTATCCTAAGAGGGTAAACAAAGGTGTGCAAGATCTTTGGGAGTTTGATGATAGGAATATATTTGGGACTTTAAATGCGAAAATACATAAAAATTTTCTTGTTTTAAACACTTGTTTAGACACCATTTTTGTTAGTGTTCTTCATGAGGATTAAACTCATTGGAAGTCTAAAAATGAGAACACTAAAACTAAGAAAAGTTTCCACCTTACCACAACATTTAACCATTATTTTGGCTGGTATCATGGTTTGGTTTTTGGATTAGACAGTGTGTGTGTATATATATATATATAGTCTAATATAGGGTTATGTATTGTCAAGTCATGGATTTTCATAAATGGTAGGATGATTCCTTTAACCATTTAGTTCACCAATGCACAAATCATCACATGGATGATTTGGATGGTTATGAACATAAGTACAATAAATTAAACAACTTATCTAATTTACCAAGCAACCCAGTGGGTTTAACTAGACGAGTACTTCCAACATGATAATGGTTAGAGACTTGGTGTAGTTTATGCACTTTGATTTCTTGAAAGCTACTGGGTGACTTAGATTATTCGAAATGTGAGTTTAAAAGCACAACATTTCCGAAACAATATTCAATCCAAACCTACCCAACATAGGGTTTTGTTGGAAACTTGAAGATGTCCACAAAGTTTTAAGAAAATTAACAAGTATGAAACTTTTGGTTGAAACGGGAAATAAACTCCACTTTGGACCTCAAAATAGTAATGTCCCAACTTAGTTTACCTTGGTAAACTTGTGGAAACAATCCTAGAGGTTGTCACTATAACGTTTCGCATTCTCGTACTTTCCTTATTGAGAAAGTATTGTTGTTTTTCTGTTTTTGGAAACTTGTAATTGTATTTTATTCGTTTCCTTTTCCAATATTCTAATCCGAGACTATTGATCATAATGAAACTCGATCATTTTTATACATATGTATGTTACCCATTTTAGACTTGTTTACATGTTCATACTCGAAAGTCACACTTGAAACACCATTTTACATGCTTTATACTTGTACATTACACGGTTATGCTTGTTACACTTAAAACCGACTAAAATACGCAAAGTTACCCAACTTAACCCATTTGTGTGAATGAACAAGACTCCTCGCGTGAATGGACCTTTCTCTTCGTGTAAATGGCCCAATCTCACCAACCCACTCGCACAAACCTGTTCGCACATCTAAGTAATCATTTCCTCCATTTTTCTATACTTTTCTTGCATTTTCTTCAATATTTTGTTTGGCGAAATCTCTTGGATGGTTTTCACGAGTTTGCATTGGCAAACTAATGGTGAAACCTCACCACATTTGAGGTCCAAACTAAGATTTAAAAACTTTGATTTTTAATCATGTTCTTGCATTTTAAATCTTGTTTTCTTAAAATTCTTGTGTGATATTTTCTGCTATAAAACTTGGTGGAATCTGGTACTCACCAAGCTCACAACTCAGTTCAGAGTTGTAGGTTTGCGTTAGGGTTAATTTTCACCAAGAAATGAACTGTTTTGTATGAACCAGAACAGTCTTTTTGGACGGATTTACTCCCATTCGCACCAATGAGCCACTCAGTCGTACGAGTGGGTTCCATTCGCACGAATGGTTTTGTTTTTCAATCTTTTTGACCCAAGTTCTTATGTACTCCGAGTACTAAAGTCACCATAGATTCACCATCTTCAATATGGATGAGTCTGAGTTGTGATAGAGCGTGAACTGTGGGAGCCTTGGCTTTCCAAACTAGTTCCACCACCTTACTTGCGTACTTTACAAATTAACACCAAACAATTTCCTAGAAACAAAGTAAGTTAACCATGCCTCGCCTCCAACACTTGCCATGTTGGGTATGACACGCCCGAGTTGTTCTTATTTGATTGTTTGGATATTTTATTAACTGTATTACTTTCTGTGACAAAGCTTGACTATTATTATTATTATTGTATAACATTAAACCAGTTTACGGTTAAAATATCATGCACGGACATTCGCGCGATTAGATCCATTCGCATGAATGGATATTCCATTCGCACGAACGGGTATTCCAGTCGCACGAATGGTGCTGTGACCTTGATTTATTTTTAAATATTCATACTTTTCGCATTTAAATTATAACCCGAAACCTTCGTCAAATCTGATACTCACACACCTTTGTTTACCCATTGTAGGGTAACCTCGGTGTACCTACTCTTATCTTATCAGCTCTCGGTTTTGTTGGAAAGCTATGCAAAACTGTGAATATACTCGATCCCATTTTTTGTTTATTACACTTTGGGTGCAACATGTGCACTTTATACAAATCACACAATCATAATTAAACTTGTTATCATCACACTCTATCCATTCAAACATGAGACTTGTATTATTATTGTTAACTCGCATGCTATGTGTAGGATCATTTTGTGACCCAAACGAGTCGATCAGAAGAGATCTTCACCAATACAAAAGGCGGAAACAGATGTATCAGTGTTATTTCAGCTGAATTGCACTAGAAATCACTTTAAACTGTCTTTAGATTGATATCAGATCGATTACAATGTTGTAGACACTTCGGCAGAGCTTCGCTACCGGAATCAGAATCGTTACAAATGAATAGGCACATCATACTTTTCGTATTTAAATTATGACCCGAAACCTTCGTCAAATCTGATACTCATACACCTTTGTTTACCCATTGTAGGGTAACCTCGGTGTACCTACTCTTATCTTATCAGCTCTCGGTTTTGTTGGAAAGCTATGCAAAACTGTGAATATACTCGTTCCCATTTTTTGTTTATTACACTTTGGGTGCAACATGTGCACTTTATACAAATCACACAATCACAATTAAACTTGTTATCATCACACTCTATCCATTCAAACATGAGACTTGTATTATTCTTGTTAACTTGCATGCTATGTGTAGGATCGTTTTGTGACCCAAACGAGTCGATCAGAAGAGATCTTCACCAATACAAAAGGCGGAAACAGATGTATCAGTGTTATTTCAGCTAAATTGCACTAGAAATCACTTTAAACTGTCTTTAGATTGATATCAGATCGATTACAATGCTGTAGACACTTCGGCAGAGCTTCGCTACCGGAATCAGAATCGTTACAAATGAATAGGCACATCAGGTATTTATAGGAGAGCTGATTTCGCTTGAAATGGTCCAAGCGGAATTAGATTTCGCACGGAATCACTTCAAACGGAATTAACAATCCTGATTTCGTTTGAAATGACCCTGTGTCATTTCAAGCGAAATTACCCATAAACACACATTTCTCGTTTTCGTGCCCTGATCTATTTAGTTCAATACAAGACTCGATACAAGACGAAGTCGACAGACGGATGCACCAACAGACTCCCCCTCGGATGTTGACGAAGTCTTCGGTGTCGAGTCTTCGGTTGTCAAACCTTCAGCCTTTATCAGTCTGCTCGCTCTCTCCAAATATTCTCCATTGTAAGCATCCTTAATCAATCTCTTTCTCTCAGAATATCAACTTGGAACTATAATCCTCTTGATCAGGTCTCTTGATTCCTTAAGATCATCAGCATCTGCAGCTTGCATTTTCAGAATCTGAATCTGGCTCGACAATCTTCAGAGTTTCTTTTGATGTCATCAGACTCCCCCTTTCGCTAAGCTGGGATCGCAGTCTGGAATTCTCTTTTCACAGGTTCTAAGATCGAAACCTGGCTTTTCTCAAACTTCATTCCTGCACAGTCTCTACCACAAACATAAGTTTCACACATTTAAAGTTTTGATAAAATTATATCATTTGCAGGTATTTTTCAGAATGATTTATCAATTAAAAGCTTCTGATGACCACTTGTACGCAAACATTCTTCATTTAAAAACACTTCTCCCAAACCTATTGTTCATCATGCTTAGCACTCGGAATTTTGAAAATCAGCTTTCCAACATCAGTTGTCTAAAATCTTTTTGAATTTTTTAAAAAATTTTGCTAAAACACACTAAAATCTTTTTGGAATTTTTAAAATAAAAGAAATGCAGTAAAGAAATATCTACATACAATATTTTTGTGAGTTTGTGTAAGAGGATCATATCAGTTTTTGAGACAAATCACCAACACCGTTAAGCTTTAAACATTTTAAGTTCTAAACGATTCACTTAGATTGTCAGTATACTAATCCACTTAAATTTTCACACAAAGTTCAACTGTTTCGAGATACGAGATTAGTGTTTTAAGCACTTAAACTTATTTGCGTGTCCCACCTCAGAATATACTCCCGTATCCAGATCCCAATATTCAGTCTTACGGGTGAGTATACCTAGATGATATCTGTAAAGGGTTAAATTGCGAGGGCCGTGAGAGCTCAGGCTATTGCTTCCGCAAAATCAGAGAGATGACAGCTTCGACTTTAGGTGTGTTCCCTTTAGAGAATCTTTTCTTCAACAGCACATGATTGACATTTTTCAATGTTTCATCATTTTTTATACTGAGGGCGGTGCTATATTTCAAGCAAGCAGAAAGTATTATACAGGGACTAGGCCATTGCTTCCATAAAATCAGAAGTCCCGGGATAATACCCCAGATATCACTAAGCATAAAGATCTAGTATCTCAGAAAGAGGGACCCTTCAAACAAGATTTCGGGGGTTACCCATATATCCGAGAGATGTTCCCCACGATATAAGCAAGTTTGATATTTAGGTTTATATCTCGTCACAATCTACTAAATGTGCAAAAACCTACTGGCACATCATCAATGAGACCGTTTATCACTTTTGACTTTCCAATTCTTTAGCATGCTATGATCGTCCACTGATGTACTATCATTTCCTCTTTTTTCAACAAAACTCATTTTTGATTTTATCATGTTTTTTACTTTTACAAATTTTCAAATATTTTTGGATTTTCTGAAATTTCTTACTCCCCCTAAAATTCAAAATCATTTAAAGGAAATTTGAAAACAAACTGTACAAATAAAGTGACAACTGATATCAAATCACTTCAATTCGCCATCCACTTGGCATAAACAATCAGAACTCCCCCTGACAACAAACTATTTTCCCATTGTGATTTCAAAACTGTAACACCCTTAAAATTTCTACTTGAATTTTAATAATAATTCATAAGGTTTTATACAAAGATGTCTAAATTAAAACCTTAGTTTCAAGAACCAAGTTCTAAGGTAATAAACATTAGTTATCTACCGACTAATTAAAACATCCTTAAGTTGTTTAACAAACAGTTTACATCATAACATTGTTTAAACAGAGTTAATTTACGCGGAAGCTTCAAAAGTTTGTGTTCGGTTCTTCAAAAGCTAGCTTGACCGTCATCCGTAATCCTTGGATACCTAAAAACTGAAATGTTTACAATAAACATTAGTATTAGAGTACTTAGAAATAACACATATTCGAAACCACGTTTAAAACGGATTCGATTTCACAAAGAAATACAAATTTATCATAAATTCTTAAGCTCCACCGTAACTTACGGTAGATACCGTAAGTTACGGTGGCTTCTGGGAAAATCTGGTTCCACCGTAACACAGGGGTAAACCACCGTAGCTTTTTGACCTCTACCGTAAATTACGGTACATACCGTACTTTACGGTAGACTCTGCAAATATATGTTTTGACTAATTTGTTGGTTTTGCCCAAACAAATCTCTCGGATCTTTCATTCTAACAACCCAAAATACTAAATTCTTGCAATTTGATATGTCAATTATCAATCAATAAACAAAGATAATCAATCATATTATGAAGCAATACTCATGCTTTATTTGATTATTCGACCCGTTTGGCTCATCTATGGAATCCTCCATTGTGATGACTACCAACGCGATCTAAACAATTCTTTATCTATTATTCAACTTAGCGATCATTATCATTTTATTTCAACTCGACCGCTATTCTACAATTCAACTACATATGTGCTAGTTATCAAAATATCAAATGTAACGAGTTAAGTTACATACTTGCATAATTCATCAATATTGGTTTATAACCTTAATTACCCATTCCTGGGCTTGTCCATCTTAGCGTATCACTTCCATTCCATGGTTTACGCTTTCATAATTCGAATTTAATGAGTGGCGTTCAAGTCACTTCGAACACTACCATTTCAACCATTAGTAAACATATCTAACCAATTATTTGTTTCGACCCGTTTGGTTTGTCGAGTGAATTCCATCACTTCTTAGATTTACCAATCGCAACTATTATTGCTATAACAACCTTAAACATATCTATGACTAGGCTTGTCTATATAAATGTAAATAGACGACAAGTCGCGTACCTTTAAAGCGTTCCCTTCAAGCGTGTGTCCGCTCCGGCTTGTCCGCTTGAATACTCGATTCCTTTGCCTATAGAGTTCCATTCACAACCAAATTTAGAACTCTTTTATAACCGAAAGTTGGACAATCCATTATGACATTCAAATCTGCGTTTTTGTCCGATCTTTAAATGTTTTACTCCTCACTTAGGCATTTTAACAAACACCTAGCGGGTCGGATTTTTACATAACCATTATTAGGTTCTTGACATGTTATTTTCATCTACTTTCACTTCAATTAACAAATCTATACTAAATTTTAACATCAATAATTTCAGATTCACCACATGGATTCAGATTTCACTAGAATAAGAACCATAATTCTAGGGTTTATTTAGTTTCTACAAACTCACTAATCACCTACAATGGTGATTATAAACCCCACAAGTATAATGCTAGATTTTAACAAGAAATCATCTAGGGTTTATCCCTAGATGCCATATTACTTCATATTTCATCCATGCAAGACATAATCAAGCTCAATTTGAGTTTTTCACAATTAACCTATAATTTTAGATGAATCAAAACATGAAATTTTTGCATACCTTATGATCCTCTCAACAAGGTGATCACTAATTTGTGCTTGAAAATCGATTTGAAGCTGATTTGAACTCTCAATTTGATCAAGTTTGACATGCACTAGAGTTTGGTGGGGAGCCTGTGTCGCCCCCTGGGTTCTTGTTCGACCAGACACCCTTTTGGGTGTGTTTGGTTTGTTTTTAATTTTGTTTATTGAAATTAAGTTTCATTTTTAACAACATAGGTCCCTCCACCTTTATTTAGTTTATATCTTTGGCAATTTAACTTCATTTATACTTTAAAACAAGACAACCATCTAACTAGGTTATTTATTTCCTAGTTAGTTTATTCTCGTTTATTTTATACTTTATAATTCTAATATAAAGTTTTATATTTTCGGGGTGTTACAAGTCCACCCCCCTTAAAAGGGTTTCGTCCCCGAAACCTTCTTTAAGTAGGCCCTTGGTTTGAACCTAACCGTCTTAGTTTTGTTTTTCAAGGCATTCCTTCTTGTCCGGCATAAGTTTTTTATTCGTATTTACATATTCGTCTTTTACGCATATGTCCTATTGGACCGTAACCTTTTATCATCTATTTCCTATCTTTGTTGCCTATTTGACCGGGTTGTCTTTTGACCACCCAATCACTGAGTCCGTCAGCATACTTACTTCACGCTAATCTTACATTGACAAGTGCTCCACATAGGTCACAGCATTATTTTGACTATAACTTGTTTTATCGCCTTGACCAATTGGTCACCATTTTACCCCATATATCGTTATTTGGGTATACTATAATGCCGTCATCAGCATTTTGCGTGTTTATAATTTCACATCCAATAACTCGTATTATAACATGGCTGTATTTTGTATCCCTTTTTGTATCCGTGATCACATCACGTCATGTTTAGGCTTATGTCAGCTTTTCATGATTATTAATCTTCCTTTGAATACATCATCTTACACCTATCGGCGTTAATACCTTTATCCTTTAGTATTAACCATTTTCTAATTTCTCTCGTAATACTTATATTTGTTAGAATGTTGTTTCTTACAAAAACTGAATTTTAGTTTAATGTTTTTCTCTTTAACACATGTCAATCAATCATATCAGAAATTGACAACAAGAATTATTCTTCTCCGTTATCATTTTACGCGAGAAATCATGACTAGTTCCCACGCTATATATTATCGACCCGCAGGTTCCTTTACTTAGCCTCGTAGGCTATTTTATTAGGTCTTCATATCTTTATTCAATCGCATAAGTATACATATGCCGTTAAGACACCTCCTTTTTATGTTTAGAATAATAAATTTTCGCTTTCAAAATTCATTTGACCTTGACCGTAGTCTAAGGCTATACTCATTTTCTTTCAGATTATCTTTCCGACTCTATGACTTCTTATGTCTCCTCCGCGTCGGTTTATTTTACTCATACCGTTATTTGGTTTATGGCCCTATTTCCTTTCAACCCGTTACTCAGGTTCTTGATCTTGATGTTTTAACACTCCTGTTTCATTGGTTTGCATTTTCCCTTTCATACTCTTTTATGACCTATCCCATAGATTCAATAATATTTCACGCTTCCATTATCCAGGTTGCGCTTACTTGGGATATCAACTACTATACTTTATTCAACCCGCCCAACATTAAAGTAGTTGAACATGACTATCGAAATTTCTGTTTTTGCAAAATTTTATCGTTTTCTCAGTCATAACTCTTAATCCGAGTCCCTTGACTTTTAATTCACGTTCTCGACTGTTGGTTACGCAATTATCCGGAAACATACCTATTAATTGAGTATTTTATCGATATTATTTTCATAGCAACCCTTCCGGCATTCCTTAAGACTTTGTTTCTCGATTTATTTGGTCGTGTCAGAAAAACCCACCTTTCTAGTGTCAGCGACCCTTAGGTCTGTTTCTTTTACTAATGCCCCGAAGGCCCATGTCTCAAGTCTTATTTGGTAAACTACTGTTATTGTTATTCGGCCTTTGGGGTTTACTCATTCTTATTCTAACGCTTTCATAATGTTTATCTTACTAATTTTAATTTTTTTTTACATATTCACCCTCATTAACGTGATTATCGGTCTTCCTCAGGAGGAATTTATTAATAACATGTTACTTGGGTATCTACCCATACCCGAGCTTTTAAATCCAAATTTATTAGTACTTCATTATTTACAGCAATAAATAATACATATTGTCCATTTAGTTTGGCTAGTCTATAACCCTGTCCTTGTCATCTATTACTATTGTAAACTCCCAAGGTTCGGGTGTTATTACACTCCTCCCTATAATGACGCTTGTCTTTCATTACGTTCTCGGGTTCGAGTGTGTGCGCACCCCTTCCCAAGGCAATATTTATCATGATTATTTTTACCTCGATACTCAACATACAGTTTCAGCACCTCTTATAAACAATAAAACTTTTATTATTACTTATTTCTATTTTTCAAAGCCATGGTAATTTCGTTAACACTAATGTAGAATGTTAAATAAATCGATATAAAACAAACGATTTATTTGTACTTGTAATAATTAAAATTCATGCTGAAATTTAATTTACAATAGTATACCTGAAACGACATCAAATTCAGCTTCAGCCTCCATGGCTGTTATATAAAACAACTTTGTACTTGATTTCTGGGCATCAAACCTTGTGTCGGTTGTGTCCTTGGTTCCAAGCCTCTCTGGACATTTAGACTTTTTATGTCTTGGCTTACCACATGTGCCCTTGTGAATTTTTCCACAAAATCTACACTGATGTAACACACTTTTTGTAACACCCTTCTTGGGAGCTTTATTAGACTTGGACTTCTCTACGGATCTTGGATTCACATCCAACACCCTCCTTTCTTCTATTTCTTGTAGTATGCTGTTTTTCAATTCAGCCATCATATCGTTCACCACCGGCACGATTGTGGTTTGTAATCTATCAATATACTGTGATAGGCTATTTTCTAGAGCTTTTCCGACCTCCTCGGAAATCTTAGCTTTCATTTGTTCAGTCAATTGAGATGTCGAATCATCTCCGGTTACTCCAGGCATTTCTTTAACTGAAACATCCATCACGATTTATCAATAATTATTTAATTCATTTCCATCTTATTATACGGAAATTTATATCACTCTTACTCAATCATAAATAATGTGTCATTCTTTTTCGGCTTGGTCAAGTATATATCTTGCCTTACCTTTCTTACTTAGTGTATTTTCCCGGGTTCGAGCGTATTTATACACTCCTCCCTTCTTTCCGTCATCTTAAAATTGAAATGTTTACACTAATTGTTAAACATTTCATTTATGACATATGCGTCATTCATTTTGATCTAGCCAAGTTCACCACTTGCTTAAACCATTTATGCTTAGTGCACTTCTCCGAGTTTGAGTGTGTAAACACGCACTTCATGTGCATATCAATTCAAATTTCCTTTTTTCTAGTATTCTAGTAAGTCTACTAAAGCAATAAATTCTTACCGGACGATCGATCAAGCTTGAACCAAACACTTTGTTGACAACCTTAAGCTCTGATACCAACTTGTAACACCCTTAAAATTTCTACTTGAATTTTAATAATAATTCATAAGGTTTTATACAAAGATGTCTAAATTAAAACCTTAGTTTCAAGAACCAAGTTCTAAGGTAATAAACATTAGTTATCTACCGACTAATTAAAACATCCTTAAGTTGTTTAACAAACAGTTTACATCATAACATTGTTTAAACAGAGTTAATTTACGCGGAAGCTTCAAAAGTTTGTGTTCGGTTCTTCAAAAGCTAGCTTGACCGTCATCCGTAATCCTTGGATACCTAAAAACTGAAATGTTTACAATAAACATTAGTATTAGAGTACTTAGAAATAACACATATTTGAAACCACGTTTAAAACGGATTCGATTTCACAAAGAAATACAAATTTATCATAAATTCTTAAGCTCCACCGTAACTTACGGTAGATACCGTAAGTTACGGTGGCTTCTGGGAAAATCTGGTTCCACCGTAACACAGGGGTAAACCACCGTAGCTTTTTGACCTCTACCGTAAATTACGGTACATACCGTAATTTACGGTAGATTCTGCAAATATATGTTTTGACTAATTTGTTGGTTTTGCCCAAACAAATCTCTCGGATCTTTCATTCTAACAACCCAAAATACTAAATTCTTGCAATTTGATATGTCAATTATCAATCAATAAACAAAGATAATCAATCATATTACGAAGCAATACTCATGCTTTATTTGATTATTCGACCCGTTTGGCTCATCTATGGAATCCTCCATTGTGATGACTACCAACGCGATCTAAACAATTCTTTATCTATTATTCAACTTAGCGATCATTATCATTTTATTTCAACTCGACCTCTATTCTACAATTCAACTACATATGTGCTAGTTATCAAAATATCAAATGTAACGAGTTAAGTTACATACTTGCATAATTCATCAATATTGGTTTATAACCATAATTACCCATTCCCGGGCTTGTCCATCTTAGCGTATCACTTCCATTCCATGGTTTACGCTTTCATAATTCGAATTTAACGAGTGGCGTTCAAGTCACTTCGAACACTACCATTTCAACCATTAGTAAACATATCTAACCAATTATTTGTTTTGACCCGTTTGGTTTGTCGAGTGAATTCCATCACTTCTTAGATTTACCAATCGCAACTATTATTGCTATAACAACCTTAAACATATCTATGACTAGGCTTGTCTATATAAATGTAAAGAGACGACAAGTCGTGTACCTTTAAAGCGTTCCCTTCAAGAGTGTGTCCGCTCTGGCTTGTCCGCTTGAATACTCGATTCCTTTGCCTATAAAGTTCCATTCACAACCAAATTAAGAACTCTTTTATAACCAAAAGTCGGACGATCCATTATGATATTCAAATCTGCGTTTTTGTCCGATCTTTAAATGTTTTACTCCTCACTTAGGCATTTTAACAAACACCTAGCGGATCAGATTTTTACATAACCATTATTAGGTTCTTGACATGTTATTTTCATCTACTTTCACTTCAATTAACAAATCTATACTAAATTTTAACATCAATAATTTCAGATTCACCACATGGATTCAGATTTCACTAGAATAAGAACCATAATTCTAGGGTTTATTTAGTTTCTACAAACTCACTAATCACCTACAATGGTGATTATAAACCCCACAAGTATAATGCTAGATTTTAACAAGAAATCATCTAGGGTTTATCCCTAGATGCCATATTACTTCATATTTCATCCATGCAAGACATAATCAAGCTCAAATTCAGTTTTTCACAATTAACCTATAATTTAAGATGAATCAAAACATGAAATTTTTGCATACCTTATGATCCCCTCAACAAGGTGATCACTAATTCGTGCTTGAAAATCGATTTGAAGCTGATTTGAACTCTCAATTTGATCAAGTTTGACATGCACTAGAGTTTGGTGGGGAGCCTGTGTCGCCCCCTGGGTTCTTGTTCGACCAGACACCCTTTTGTGTGTGTTTGGTTTGTTTTTAATTTTGTTTATTGAAATTAAGTTTCAATTTTAACAACATAGGTCCCTCCACCTTTATTTAGTTTATATCTTTGGCAATTTAACTTCATTTATACTTTAAAACAAGACAACCAACTAACTAGGTTATTTATTTCCTAGTTAGTTTATTCTTGTTTATTTTATACTTTATAATTCTAATATAAAGTTTTATATTTTCGGGGTGTTACAAAAACACTTAAGTTTGTTTTAATCAAATGGTTTTTCCGGAAAAATTAGTTTTGTTGATTTTACCACTTGTAAAAAATGGGGTTTCATCACATTGTTTTCTTTTTCAAATACCACTTGTAGGAATGGTCCAATCAAGTTCAACCTAATGACCTTGATTAACCACTTGTAAGATCACATCCCCCTTTTTCAACCACATGTAGGTTTGCTTACCAACAATTACCACTTGTAAGTTGAAATCTCAAGATGCCGATTCCTACTCCACACTTAACAACCTGGGAGTTCCGGCAAGTCATACTAGTGACAAATTTTCAATTTTAAAAAAATTTAAGAATGATGCCGATTCATGCTCCGCGATTACCAACTTGTGAGCTCCGGCAAGTCAGGTTTTTCAGTTAGAGAGATTCTCCCAAGCCTGACGGTCCTTGGGAGATTCCGAATTGTCAACACTCGGTTTCTTTGTTTTCTTCTCATAAAATTCTTTAACCCCCTTCACCTTTCCATCAATCATTTTACCAAAAATATTTTGCACTGTGGGGTTAAAAGCCTTTTCAATCTCAAATTCTTTCTTTTCAGGAAAAAATTGATTTGAAATTTCAACTTTACCAATTTTAGACTTCAAATTTTCAGCCCGCAATGGTGGAAAATTTTCATCATCCAAAGGCGGAACTAAATTCTCTTCTTTCATAACCACTTTTGGCTCCTCTGATTTTATGGAATCAGATTCATCACCAGAATTATCACTTGAATTCTTAACAACCCATTTTTTATTGTTAAGTTTCTCTTTTCTTTTGTAAACATTTTTCGAACATTCACCAACCTCAAAAGTTGAATTTTCAAAAACTTTAAATCTGTTCGTTGGTGGTTCGGTTTTCTCAACAATCTTTTCTTTCAGTTTACCAGAGACTCCCTGTTTTGTTTGTATTGCCTTTGGACAATTCCTGGCAATGTGACCAACTGTTTTACATTGAAAACAGGTTCTCGTCTCTATCTTCTTCTGAGTAATACTTTTCTTCATTTCTTCTTGCTTCTTGACAAGGAATTCTTTGTTGGATTGCTTTCTGAACACTTGCTCTTTTTCTTCTTCAGATGTTTTTCCTGTAACAAAAACAGTTTTTGGTTTATAAATTTTCTCATTTTTATGATTTTTCGGTGGAACAAAACCTAAACCATTCTTTTTTGAAATTACCGTTATGGTTTGGTTTCTTTTGATAACCAGAACCAGAACTGTAACCCTTTTTCTTGATTAATCTTTGTTTAACTCTTGAGGTGTAAGTTTTAGGTTTTCCAGAAAGATTTACATCTTTTATTTCAAAAATATTAATTTCTGTTAGTTTAAAAACTTTTTTGACCATTTCAGTTTTAACACCTCTTATTGGAAATATCTCATCAGAATATAATTTGTCAGAATCTTTCAAAGTATATGCTACTTTGATCGGTTCGTCATTCAAATTAGATTTTGATAACAAAAATTCTTTATCATAAACCCGTTTGTCCTTTTTGACTGTTGAATTTGACGTGTTGGACTCAGACTTTGACTCTGATTTGGACTCCTCCGTTTCATCCTTATCCAACACCTGATCGGCCACTTTCTTTATTAACTCGGACTCATGATCAGTGTCAGACGATGTGAACGTGACATCAATGTTTTCTGGCAAATTATCTGAAGACTCAGACTCCCACTGTAAGTTTGTTGCCTTTTTGACACTTTCTGAATTTGGATTTCGAGGAGAATATCCATTTTCGACCGGGGGTGGACATTTGTTATAGACAACACTTGGTTTCTTACCAAAAATCTTCACTTCATCATCTTCTTTTGTTTCAGACTTCTTCTATTCAGATTTTTCTTCTTCAAAAGTCTT
>JARYGA010008683.1:2500-5000 GCA_030545235.1 Helianthus tuberosus | reverse complement strand
CATCGGGCCCGAACAAGGCCCAAATGAAGACCTCACCCGAAAACGTGAACTCCTGTTCGCAAACCACGTAAGAATGGCCCGTGAACAACCTGTACAAAGTTTGGTGTCGATCCGAGCACAACGGGCCCGACCCAAGGCCCAACGACAAATCGGGCCCGAACATGGCCCGGTCAACACGTTGACCCGAGACGTGAAGCCGTGACCCGATACCACCATAAGAATGCCCGTGAACAACCGTGTCAGCTTTCGTGGCTATCCGACGTCGTTTGGTGGTGTTACGAAGAATCCCGAGAAAACGAACTTACCGGGCCCGCAGGCCCGTGGGCCCGAATCCAGATTATTATTTCCCAAGACCACCGTCAACTTGTCCCGATGGTTCACATGAAGTTTGGTGCCGTTCCGACCTCGTTTGATACGGTTATGGTTGAACCACACGGGCGCTCGGTCCCGACCCGAGCCCAGTCAACGTTTTGACCCGATCAAATCAGCCCGTGACCCGAAACCACCCTACTTGGGCCCTACAACAGCCACGTAAAGTTTCGGGATGATCCGACGTTCTTTCATGGGGTTACGGACAATCCACGTCAAACAAGCGTCACGGGCCGACCGAGCCGGGCCAACGGGCCCTCGGGACCCGAAAACTGAATTTCTTTCATCCAAACACCTTAAAACACGTTACCGAGGTCTCACGCAAAATTTCATGCCAATCCGACGTCGTTTGATGGGGTTTTGAAAAATTATGATTCCTCAAAAATTTAATGTTTGTTCCTGTCACTTAGCTTTTTGTGCAAAATGTATATATAGGGGAGGGGTGGGTGTTGAGCAGCCCATGCCCGGGCAAGGTAGGAGAGCGCCCAAGCCAAAGGAGGCTGGTGGCGCGCATAACAGCCCAAATGCCCCAACGATGACTGAGAACAAGCGCCCCTCTCCCCTCCCTCCCCCCCACCAAGCGCCCCTCCCCCCCACGTTGCCTGCCCACGTTGCCTCGACGACCAGCAAACCTCGAAAATTATGATTCCTCGAAAAATTAATGTCTGTTCCTGTCACTTTACTTTTTGTGCAAAATGTATATATAGGGGAGACCAGGGGCTTGAGCAACCCCTGTGCCCAAGCATGGGCATGATAGAAGCACACGAGACGCGAGGTTTAAAGCCTATACAAGCAAGGCGTCGGTCTCCCCAAGCCCCGTTGCCTATAAATCAAGCCCGATGCCTTGTAAATGCCCCACACGATGCCTACAAGCAACAACGACGTTTGCTAGTTAATCGATCGATGCCCCACACATTGCAGCATGTTGCCTAGTAAACAAGCCATGCTGCCTTGGAAGCGCCCCACATCATGGCATGTTGCCTAGAACGCTGCCCAGCACGCTGCCCTTGTTCCCGCACGACGACCTGAAAGCGTGGCTGACCACGTGCTTGCCTTCAAAAATTATGATTTCTCAAAAAATTAATGTCTGTTCCTGTCACTTTACTTTTTGTGCAGAATGTATATATAGGGGGGTGGTAGTACTCTTGGGGTAGAGAGGCATGTGCTGGGATGGCATGCCAAGGCATGTGCTGGGATGGCATGCCTTGGTGTGTGCTGGGATGGCATGCCAAGGACAAGCATGTGCTAGGAAGGCATGCCAAGGCCAAGGCAAGCACATGCATTGTGAGTGAGATGAGACGGTTGTCTTTACCCCAAGAGTGCCCAAGGGAGAGGAAAGAGGTGTCAAACGTATGCTGAGCCCCACTTCGGTAGTTTGGCACCCCCATAGGCATTCAGGCAAGCGTGCCTATGGGTAAAGTCGGTAGAGCTTGTCAGCCATGTTGGGTACTATTGTTTGGACGAGATGATGGCACACGTCAAGCTTGCTTTAAGGTAACGTTCTGGCAGCACAGCCAGCCCGCAATTGCTAGTTCAAGCGGGTGGAATCTGCCTATAGGGGCGTTGCTTGCTTGCTTGCTGTGGAATTGGGCACGCCCAATATGTATCATCGACCCACGTAGTTCCTGCATGGCCCCATAGGTATTCAGGCAAGCGTGCCTATGGGTAAAGTCGGTAGAGCTTGTCAGCCATGTTGGGTACTATTGTTTGGACGAGATGATGGCACACGTCAAGCTTGCTTTAAGGTAACGTTCTGGCAGCACAGCCAGCCTGCAATTGCTAGTTCAAGCGTGTGGAATCTGCCTATAGGGGCGTTGCTTGCTTGCTTGCTGTGGAATTGGGCACGCCCAATATGTATCATCGACCCACGTAGTTCCTGCATGGCCCCATAGGTATTCAGGCAAGCGTGCCTATGGGTAAAGTCGCTTGAGCTTGCCAACACCCATGTTAGCTGTAGTCTGGACCGATGATGGCACAAGGATGCTTGCTTTAAGGTAACATTCCGGCAGCACAGCCAGCCCGCAATTGCTAGTTCAAGCGGGTGGAATCTGCCTATAGGGGTGTTGCTTGCTTGCTGTGGATTTGGGACACGCCCAATATCTATCATCGACCCAACGAACTGCTCAACATG
>JARYGA010008682.1:0-85326 GCA_030545235.1 Helianthus tuberosus | reverse complement strand
AAGATGTAGGAAAGGTTAGTATACATGTAGATGTGTATGTATGTATGTGTAAAGATATGTACGAGGGTATGTATGTATGCAATGATGTAGGAAAGGTTTGTATACATGTAGATGCGTATGTATGTATGTGTAAAGACATGTACGAGGGTATGTATGTATGCAATGATGTAGGAAAGGTTTGTATGAATGTAGATGTGTATGTAGGTATGTGGAAAGATATGTACGATTGTATGTATGCATGTAATGATGTAGGAAAGGTTTGTATGTATATAGATGAATATGTATGTATGTATGTAAGTATGTATGTATGTATGGAATAGACACGTTGAGTGTTAATGTTATTAATGGTATACCTCGAGAATGAAAAGTAATGCAGGTACATCATTGAAGCCTCACCAGGAAATGGATATGCAGATGAAATGCTTAAAGCTTAAAAGATGACGAAGTGTGAAGTGTACGCGAATGAACTTTGTTTCTTAAATGTGTACTAATGTTATGAATGTATGTGGTGAATGCAGGTTGTATGGATGATGAGCGATTATCACAAGGATTAGAGATCGAAGACCGAGTCACTAGGGAGATTGTACGGGGACGTTGAAATGTAAAATGTAGTTAATGTAAGCTATGTTTTTAGTTAACAAGTAAGAGGATGACAGATATTTGATTAAGAATTAAGTTAAAGTTAAAAGTTGAAATAAGTTGAGATATTTTAATGCAAGAAATTTTACGGTTAGTGTTTCCGCTGCGACTTTTTGTCAAATATGATTTAGGGTGTAACAAGTTGGTATCAGAGCCCTGGTTTGAGAGAATCAAGTGTAAGAAGGTAAGTGCTTGAACTCAAACCTGTGTGCTCTTGTGATAAGAAACCCGTACAATCCAAGACTCGGTCAAGATCCAAAGGTAAAAGAGAATGTAAGTATGTACTTATGTATGCGCATAACGAAACTGACGGTTTTGTATATGCAAGGTAAGTATAAGCATTTGAAGAGGATGATCCGCGAGTGCGGTCAAGTACCGACACCAAGGCATGAAATAAGATAAAGTTGAGCCCAGGTATGTAAATTAATATGTCGGTATATGAAATGGTAAAATGCATTAAGGGAAGAAAAATGCTAAATGAAGGACCATGATGGTATAGTAAACATGTTTTGAAAAATGATACACGTGCCGAAACCAAATTCTTCGGACATAAGGTGACAATTACACGAAGACACGAAACTAGTATGTGGATTGTGTACCTGGCCAGTACACGTGAAGCATATAACGTTCGTGGGACCGTGATAATTGATACAGGTATGTCCGTTAGAATTAAGTAGTAGGTGGACGTGAGGATGAAGAGAAATGTAAGACTCTCAATAATGAGAATATGATATGCTATGCTAGAATCCGCTAGACGGATTCGAATATGATATGCTATGCTAGAATCCGCGAGACGGATTCGAACATGATATGCTATGCTAGAATCCGCTAGACGGATTCGAATATGATATGCTATGCTAGAATCCGCGAGACGGATTCGAACATGATATGCTATGCTAGAATCCGCTAGACGGATTCGAACATGATATGCTATGCTAGAATCCGCGAGACGGATTCGAAGTATGATATGCTATGCTAAGATCCGCGAGACGGATTCGAACATGATATGCTATGCTAGAATCCGCGAGACGGATTCGAAGTATGATATGCTATGCTAAGATCCGCGAGACGGATTCGAAGTATGATATGCTATGCTAAGATCCGCGAGACGGATTCGAAGTATGATATGCTATCCTAAGATCCGCGAGACGGATTCGAAGTATGATATGCTATGCTAGAATCCGCGGTACGGATTCGAAACATGATATGCTATGCTAGAATCCGCGAGACGGATTCGAAACATGAAATGCTATGCTAGAATCCGCAAGACGGATTCGAATTATGGTATGCTATGCTAGGATGTTTGAAACCGTTAGATGGATTCAAAACATAGACGATACAAAAGACTACAAAATGTAGAATGATGTTAGCTACGGAGATAAGCAAGTAGGTATGACGATGACATAGTAGTTTTGTTGTGATAACAAAACAAGGGTTAAATGTTATGCAATGTGTCTATAGAACGGAATCACAGAGGATGAGATAAAAGTACTAAATCTGTTATAGACGGATCATATGAGTATAAGCATTATTATAAGTTTGAATAAGTATGTATATTAACCTGTTATTAACGGGTCAAAGGAAATGAGAATGTTATATGAAAGTATGCCATGGAAAGTATAGACTTGTTGAGAAGAAGAAGCCAATTGTATGAATAATTATGAAATGAGAATAGGATGATTGCTTATGATTATGATATGAGTGTTAAGTCAAACATAAATGTGTGTGTGTGTAAGAGGAAATGAGAAAGGTTTCGGGGACGAAACCTTAATTAAGGGGGGTAGACTTGTAACGCCCCAAAACCCGAATGTTTATATTTGTTAAATGTTATGATATGGTGCACCAAGGAATAAATGACTAGGTTATTTAACCTAGTTAAGCGTGTGGTTAAAAGTATGAAAAGATAGGAGTTTTGCCAAGATTATGAGTAAGCAATAAACATGAGGGGCCAAAGTTGAAAAGTGGGGAAGTATGTTTTATAAACAAAACAAACACACACACAACACACACATTGTGTGTGTTCTAGATCGATCAGGGGAAATTCCCCAAGAACAAAACCCTAGTTCTAACATAATCATCAAATTGAGGAGTCAAACGAAGCTCAAATTCATAACCGAGCATAGATTAACGATCACCTTCACAAGGGGATCGTAAGGTATGTCTTAGATTCTAGATTGGTGATGATGCACGAAATGGGTTATGTTGTAAATCACGAATTTGTATGAAATTGAGCATGAGTATGTGTTAGATTCATCATTTGGAACATGGATTATGCATGAATTGGGGTAATTTGATGTTTAAGGGTGAAACCCATTTGTTATGATGAAGAAGATGACATGAGTAAATCATCTATGTTTAAGTTCTTGCTTAATATTGATGTATTTTGAGTTGTATGATGTATTCTTGTTAGAAGAATTGAAAGAAATGTGATACTAGTATGTTTGATGTTATGCATGTATGATTCATGTTGATTAGAAGGAAGAAATTGATGAATTGTGTATGAGATTAGAATGATATGCATGAATTAGTTGTACACTATGCTTACAAGGTAGTACATATGTCAAAAGTATGATGAATTATGAAGAACTTAAGATTAGATCACTTGTAAGTGATTAGAAATATAGTCATGAAGTGGGTTTTGATGATATGATGAAAGTGATAATATGTTCATATTATTGATGTTTGATTTTAAAGACCACATGTTGATTAGTAGAAGGATTTGATGCACTATGTATGAATTTAGAAGATTGTGTATGAATAAGTTGTACGTTATGCTTAAAAGGTAGTACGTACATCAAGTGAATGATAAAATGTATATAATGTCGTCCGTATAGTCGATTATGATGTTACAGGAATATGTTGATAAGTCGATAGATATGTATGGCTAATAGTTGACTTTTAAAAGTCAACTAAGTATAAGCAACATGAGTTGACTCGTTGTCATAAATATAGGTTGATGAGAAGTCGTATGGTACATGTAATAGCAATCCGTGTTAAAAGTAATAACATGATGAGTTACATGAGTTATACGTATACGGACATGATTATATGAGTTATGTTTGTATGAAATGATTAATGAAAGTTAAGTGTGAAATATAGGATTGATACGATTGTTATCATGTACATATGAGTATGCTAATGATAGCGTGATTTCGATGACATGAAAGCATAGGAATCATGTGGAGATGGACTCAAGCGCGAAAGGCTAACGGGTCAAGAAGAGGCGTGGAAACGGATATGAACACGGATGCATAAGGTAAGTGATTCCGTAATCACTTCTAAGTTGTTTATGTAGATTTATATGCATTTGAATGAAATATGATAATTTGAGATTTAATAGGAAGGAATGGTGCGATGTCAATGAAGCATTAAACGGATCTTAGATTGATCCGAGTAAGGAATGTGAGTCTAAGAATTTAGGCTAAGTAAAAGGATGGGTTAATTATGTAGGGATTTCCTTTGTTGTTAAGGATAGAGAGATGTTGACCAAAATGCCCTTGATGGGTATTTTGGGCAAGCGTTATTACAAAGTGGTTTAGGAACAAGTTAGTAGTTGAATATAATGTTTTGAACAAGTATGGGAGCGGAGAGAATGATCTTGGAATGTCCTAAACCAATTAATGCGCAAATGCCCTTAACGGGTCGAATAATTAGAAAGTGACAATAAGCCGATAGGGCGTAAGATAAGAATTTTATTAATCCGGATGTGGGATTTTAATGTCATATGATAGAATGTGAATTTACAAGCATGTAGGAAGAAACGGGAGGTTAAACGGATAAACGGTTCAAAAGTTACGCGCGTTTTAGTGCGTACGAACAACGAAACGGAGCTGCAGTGAATTGCACACAGGGATAGGCGTCGACGACGCCACTTCCCCGCGTCGTCGACGCCGCTTGGAAAATGTGTTCCTGTCGACGCCATCTTCCTCTGGTTGACGCGGACCCGACGCCGTAACCCGGAAAAATGTTATTTTTGGTCATTTTTAACCCCGACGGGCCCCAGGGACGTCGCCGACTCCCTCCCCATGTCCAAAGACAAGAAATTAGCTATTTAAGTTGTTTTATGCATCGTAGGCTTCGGTTTGTTACCCGTGGACTACGACGGACTTTCTAAACGTGATTTTGATCGATCAGGAGATGCTTATGAGTTATAAATCAAAGTCTAAGTCCCATGTAAATAACGTGTGATTATGTAAGAAGTATGCAAGATATGTACGTATGTAGTTGTGTATGTATGTATGTATAAAGACATGTATGAGTGTATACATGTAAGCAAAGATGTAAGAAAGGTACGTACACACGTAGATGTGTATGTATGCATGTATAAGGGTATGTATGAATGTATGCATATAAGTAAAGATGTAAGAAAGGTACGTACACACGTAGATGTGTATGTATGCATGTATAAGGGTATGTATGAATGTATGCATATAAGTAAAGATGTAGGAAAGGTTAGTATACATGTAGATGTGTATGTATGTATGTGTAAAGATATGTACGAGGGTATGTATGTATGCAATGATGTAGGAAAGGTTTGTATACATGTAGATGCGTATGTATGTATGTGTAAAGACATGTACGAGGGTATGTATGTATGCAATGATGTAGGAAAGGTTTGTATGAATGTAGATGTGTATGTAGGTATGTGGAAAGATATGTACGATTGTATGTATGCATGTAATGATGTAGGAAAGGTTTGTATGTATATAGATGAATATGTATGTATGTATGTAAGTATGTATGTATGTATGGAATAGACACGTTGAGTGTTAATGTTATTAATGGTATACCTCGAGAATGAAAAGTAATGCAGGTACATCATTGAAGCCTCACCAGGAAATGGATATGCAGATGAAATGCTTAAAGCTTAAAAGATGACGAAGTGTGAAGTGTACGCGAATGAACTTTGTTTCTTAAATGTGTACTAATGTTATGAATGTATGTGGTGAATGCAGGTTGTATGGATGATGAGCGATTATCACAAGGATTAGAGATCGAAGACCGAGTCACTAGGGAGATTGTACGGGGACGTTGAAATGTAAAATGTAGTTAATGTAAGCTATGTTTTTAGTTAACAAGTAAGAGGATGACAGATATTTGATTAAGAATTAAGTTAAAGTTAAAAGTTGAAATAAGTTGAGATATTTTAATGCAAGAAATTTTACGGTTAGTGTTTCCGCTGCGACTTTTTGTCAAATATGATTTAGGGTGTAACATTCCTGGGTCCGCCACTGGTTTAAGGATCATGTTATTATTAGTAAAACCTTTGGCTTATGATAAAGTTTCACAAAGACATTGCCAACTGTTTGATAATTTGAAAAACAAATGCAGAAATTCTATTTATAACATTCAAAAGAATAAAAGAAACATAATAGAAAAGTTGATCGGTATCAACTGTTTTTTTTTTTTTTTCATATTCTGAGTGGATTTATGATAGGATAATTTTGATAAAAATGGTTCTTTTGGTTCATCATTCTCCTATAGAAAGGATTATGTATGATCAGATAATTATTTAGTAACATACGGCGGCTGGTGGTGGTGGGGCTCGATTCGGTGGCTGGTGATGGTGGGGCTCGATTCGGTGGTTGTGACTGGGATACTGTGGTGGCTGAATTTGGTGGTGGTGAGGTTGGTTGAAGAGATGGGATTTGCTGAGAGAAGAAGCCAGAGTTGTATGTGTATATTATATAATTTTTTTTATTTTTTTAAATAAATGAGTAAAATTACCGATCTACCCTCATGTGCAAGTCACATGATCAGACATAACTTAAATTTTTAACCTAGTTAGTGGTAAAGGACTACAGGTGTAATGAGTTTTCCAAATAAAGGATTGTGACTGTAATTATTGAAGTTAAAGGCTATCAATTGCAATTCGATACAAACATAAAGGACGAAAACTGTAATTTATCCTAAATTTAATTTAATTCAAATTCACTTTAAACAATAAATTATTTTACTTTTATTTTTAAGACTACCACAAATTAATTATTTTTAACATAAAAAAATACTAGTCAGCAAAATTTAACTATCAATATGTCAAAAGATCAAAATTAAAACAAAAAACTACCACTGGTTTGTCTAACAAAAAAAAAAAAACTAAAACGATGGCAAAACTATAAGTTTACACTGGTGGTAAAATCGTAATTTGACTAGAAAAACAAACAAAAACGATGGAAAATGTAAATTTAAATTGAGGGCAAAATCGTAATTTGGTGGGGAGAAAAAAAAACGAAACTAATGGCAAAACTGTAATTTAAACGAGGCAATATCGTAATCTTGAACCGAGGGCAAACCTGTAATTTTTATCTGGGGGCAAAAGCATAATTTTAGCTTTAACTGGGGGAAACGTAATTTCGAACTGATGCCGAAATCGTAATTTTAAAGCAAGGCTAAAATTGTAATTTTGCTGGACCAATGGGGAAGTGTCAAACAGCTGCCTAGTATTATTCCCCCATTTGGTAAATGTATATATAGTAATAATAATAAATATAAATATATATGCATTATTCTTTTTAATTTGAGTATAGTATTGCTATAGTTTTTTTAATTAAAAAACTGATTCGTTACATGATTAATAATAGTGTCTAAGGGTGAGTAATAACTAAATCGTTAACTCAAACCGAACTGAAATTAACCAAAAATTGAGTTAACAGAAAAAAGATTAACCGAAACCCGAATTAACCAAAAACGGTTAACGATTTTTTTGTACCCTCATTTAACCAAAATTAACTGAACCGAACCATTCATATTTTCATATACTTCTAGCTCTTATACCTTTGGTTCATGTAGTTCATATTTATACCCTCATTTTTATGTATTTATACCTCTATTTCATGTACCTATACATCAATTTCATGTATTTATACCTAAATTTCATGTATGCTAATCAAAAGTTTTAGCCCAAGTTTAGTTTTGGCTAGTAACTAAAACTAAATGAAACAAACCAAAAATCGTCAATCTAACTGAATAAACCAAACCGATTAACTGAAAACGGATTGGTTAATAAAATAGACGAATCAATTACCTCGATTTTGGCTAAGGATAATAATCTATCCAACCGAACAATGCACACCGTGGCAATGTCTGTGTTTCCCCCGCATCGTGCGCGCACCTATTGATTATTAACCAAAACCGGTTATCGGTGAGCAATAACTAAATCATTAACCTAAACCAAACCGAAAACAGACGAAACCAAACCGAAATCAACCAAAAACTGAATTAACTGAAAACCGAATTAACCAAAACCGGTTATCAATTTTTTGTACTCTCATTTAACCAAAATTAGCTGAACTGAACCGAATCATTAATATTTTCATATAGAGTAAATTGCTAAATCCGTCCCTAACGTTTATTCACATTTGCTAGATCCATCTAAAAAAGGTTTTTTTCTCATAAGAACCACTGAGTTTTCAAAAAAGTTGCTAAATCCATCCAAAATGACTAACACTCTAACAAAACTAACTTGATAGAGAGGTAATTTAGTCATTGTATTAATATATTTAATTTACCTTTTTTAACAGGTTATATCTTGCTCCCACCCTTTTATAAACAAAACCCTAAAACCCAATTTTTGAAGCTACGACCTCAACATACATCATGGTCGTCTGCAACTGTGGTTCTCCAACAACAATTTGAAGGCCTTTCACGTCATTGAACCCTGGGAGAAGATTCTATTGTTGCAATAAACGGGTATGCACATTCAATTTCACTCATTTTTATTTCTGTAAGTGACGAATGACGGCTGAATTAGGGCTCAATTTCACTCTTTTTGTATGTTGGGACGAGGATGCGAGTGTTTTTCCTTCAATTTTCTCTTTTGATTAAAGACCGATTTGCCTGAATTTTTCGCAGGGATGTGGCTGTGGGTTTGTATGTTGGGCTGAGCCACAAGTTTCTCAAAATTCAGATGTTAATCAGCATGAACAAAATGAAAGGGTACTTGAAGATGCTACAAGAAAGTTGAAAAGAGAGAACAAGAGGCTTAAAATTACGTTGATAGTTTTTTTTTTTTTTGATTAGTTAGTTGAATGATGTTCAAATGTATTGGTTATATGATGTTATAATGTACTTGTTATGTTATCATCTAATGAAATCGATGGTTGTTTTTTGCACTTGATGGGATGTATTTGTTGCTATCTTTTTCTTTACTTCCGGCTGACCCATATCAGCATTTTGTATTCTACAGAATGTATTTATGACATTATGATATTACCCTGCTTGTTGTTAAAAGTAGGGGTGTTCACGATCCGATCGAGGGTCTGCTCATGCTCGGATTGAATTAAAACCGATCCGATCTGAGCGGATCAAATTTGTAAAACCGATCGCAAAAGTGATGCTCATGCTCGGATTGAATTTGAATTGATCGGCTTGTTTCGCTCGGTTTTTATCAAATCCTAAAAAAAAAAGCGAGCGGATCGTTTTCGCTCGATTGAATAATAAGGCTTCGTTCAACAAAAACAAATTCTAACTTAAAGTGCGAATACAAAAGCAACATAAAATAAAGTGCGAATACATAAGAAACACAAAATAAAGTGCGAATACAAAAGCAACACAAAATAAAGTGCGAATACAACCAACCAGGCCCAACTAGCAAGAAGCTAGAAAGGACCTGGGACAAACAACAGCTAATCACCAACCATGTTTACATCAAAATTTTGCCAACTGTCGAATGTCATCGATCTCCATCTTGCTCTATGCTACTATAACAAACATACCAAACAGAAACATAACATACCAAACAACAGATTAAAAAAAAACAGCAGATTAAAAAAAACAGCAGATTGAAGAACTGTTGAAGACTGTCCGAAGATTGAAGACTAGAGACAGCGGCGATATGTGTGTCGGAGATTAGAGGGTCGGAGACGGAGACTGTGAGTCTGTGACTGTGGAGACCGGAGAGTGAGACCGAGATTAGAGCGGCAATTCGAATACGACTGATTAGGGAAGAATAGATTTAGGGTTAGATACTTAGATTTATATATTAAATATTAAGTTGGGTTGAATGTTATTTGGGCTTTTAGTTTTTTTTGGGCTATTATATTTTTTTGGGTTTTTATCTATAAAATCTATAATATAAATATATATATATATTAATTATTAATAAAAATAATTCGAGCGAAACCGAGCGAGCGGAGCTATGCTCATGCTCGGATTGAATTTGAATCGAACCGATCCGATCGGCTCATTTACAAACTGAGCGGGAATCGAACGAGCATTTTTCGAGCGATCTTCGATCGTCGAGCAGTTTGGACAGCCCTAGTTAAAAGATACTCATCTCTAACTTAAAATTCCATGTGAATGCAGAAATTTGGCATGCAACAATTTAAGCCAATACATACGTTACTCAATAACTTCCATGAAAAATCTTAAACAAGTGAATTCATAGTGGATGGATTTAGTTTTGTTAAAAAATGGTAAATTAAATAAATTAAGACAATGACTAAATTACCCCTCTATCAAGTTAGTTTTGTTAGAATGTTAGTCATTTTGGATGAATTTAGCAACTTTTTTGAAACGTCAGTGGTTCCTATGAGAAAAAAAAACTTTTTTGGATGGATCTAGCAAAGGACGATTTTAGCAAATTACTCTTTCATATATTTCTAGCTTTTATAACTTCAGTTCATATAATTCATATATTTATACTTTCATACCTCAATTTCATATATATCTAAGCAGACTACTAACTAAAACCAAGCTGAAAACCGTCAATCTAACTTAATAAACCAAAGTGATTAACCGAAAACCGAATGGTTATTATCTAACTGATTACTTTGGTTTCGGCTTCGGTTGAGGCTAATAACCAAACTGACCGAACCATACACAACACAATGAAATGGATTATCCGATTACTTCACTTTTAATGTATATCTATCACAATAATGCTACAATTAATATTAATATTATATGAATAAAAAACTACAAAAAACGAGTATCACAATACGATGTGTCGCTCTAGCTGCATCACGCGAGCATTCTACTAGTTATAATTGACATTCAAAAATATGTTGAAAAGTCAAGTCAATCTGTTTGATACGTCCCTCAAACTTTTCAAGTATGTTGATCATTTTATAACTTAATGCATTTACTTAATTACAACACTAGGACATACGAAAAATGATGAACATTAATAGATCTAAACACATTTCCTAAATAAAACACCAACATTTATTATTCAATTTTGTACATGAAAACCAACTTCAATTCAGACCACATCAACAATTAACGTAGGAAACAAATCATCAATTCAGACCATAACGTTACACGATTAAAAGTAAAACGTAAATACACAAATGGAAACAACACACAAATTCGACTTCAATTTTGACTTTAATTACGAACATACCCATTAGAATCGATAGTACCGATTATGATGGAGACCAAGAGTACCAAGTAGAATCGTATCAACTGCCATTAGATTAAACGTTTCCAACTGAAACATCATCTCATCCAGTCTCTTGACCCGCAACCTGCTTACCCGCTGACCCATGATCCCTAGACAACTCAATTAACCCAACACACTTAACATGCATACCATAATCACAACCAGACGAACAACGGTACATGCAGTGTTTTTGTGCGATAGCGCCTCTGCAAACATCACATGTGGACGCCGGATATGGATTCACATAAAGTAACGAAAGCTTGTGTATGTGGTCTTCACGACACACGCTTTCTTGTAAAGTAGTGCATGTCACATGCACATCATAGTCACAAACATTACAACGGTACGATTCACCGTTGGGACCACACTTAGTTCCACACACGTCGCATAAACGTCTTCCAAAAATGTCAGGGAGTTTGGGGAGAAGTTTCAACGGGTGGTTCGGGTGTGATTTAAGTTTGATCTGACTTGGTGGAGAGGTTGAGTATTTAGGGTTTAGGGTATTGTAAGCACAATGGATGTGAAGATCAAAGCTACAATTGGAACAACAAAAACAAAAGCCCGAACCGGTTTTGTCACACGAGTTGCAACGGAAAGAGCCTGACTTGTATGTCGGAGATGGGAATAGGGAGAGGGAGTGATCGGGGTGTGACGGATGGGTCAATGAGCGTGAGGCGTTGAAGCATTGGTCGTGAAGGAAGAAATTACATTTGCTACACGAGTAGACCTGGGTGTCGGTACAAGGAAACTTGCAGCCGTTACAAGTGAGTTGTGCACCTTCTAAGCAAATTTTGTGGAAGGAAAGAGTGTGTGGATGGCTAAAGTGCTTGTAGCGTTCCATATTGTTTTGAACTAGAACCCTAATTGCTTAAGCGAACATGTTGGAGCCCTAATCTCAAGTGTACCTGTGATCGAAGTGAAGAACAGTAAAATTGGAGCACTAATTTGATGAAAAACGTGCCTGTTGGAGGCCTGATCTTAGACGAAATGCATCAAACATACCTGAGATCGAAGTGAAGACCACTGAAATTGGTGAAGCGTAGCTGAAAACTCAAACGAACTGCGATCAATAATTGCTGGAGAGTAGGAACAGGGAGGATTTGGAAACCTAGAATGGCGATGAGGCTGGGTGTTTGGGTTGTAAGGCTTAAGACCGGCAGATTCCGGTCATGAGAAACCGGGAGTCGGAACTGTTGATAAGGAGTTTCTAGATTTGTTATCATTGCCCCTTTGTTTTCTTGAGCCAACATGCAGCCTTCAAGTACCATTTGTGGAGCTTTTGGGCTTTTCCATTTTGAATTTTGTTTTATAATAAAATAATATAGAAAAACAAAAGCACAATTCTTTTCTTGTGCTTATGCTTGGTGCTATTCAAAACTATTTAGTCAATGTTTATCTAATCTTTTCAAAACAACTTATTGGCTTATTGACTTATCAAAAAGCCAATAAGTTGTTTTTGTGTTTGGCTAAGCCAAAAGTCCTTTTAGAAATGACTTTTTGCAAAGAAGAAAAAGGAGGTTTCAAGAAGTCACAATATTGTGACTTCTTGGCCAGCTTTTAACTTTTCAAACTACAAATTACCAATATACCCCTTCTTTACCCCTTTATATCTAAAAGAATGCTCATTTTAGTCATTTTACATCAATAAGCTAATCCAAACACTTTTTTTAAAAACTCATTTTCAAAAAGTCCTTTTCCCAAAAGTCCTTTTTCCAAAAGTCCTTTTTAACTATAATAAGCTTAGCCAAACATGCCCTTACTCTACTTTTGATTAAAAAAAATTTGAACATTTTAACTTCATGTATAAGATTACCACACTCTTCAAGTCGAAGAACTCTGTATTGGCCCACTCTAGCCAGACTATGTTGTCTTAGTCGTGCCCACGCTGACCTCAAAGTTTGGCTTTTTTAGGCGTTCCCCCGGAAAACCATATACCACTGGCTGTCGCTTGACAGTCTTTGTGCCACCACAAGAGCAGAACTTTCTGGCGTAACATACGGTGGGACGAAAACCCGGTTGGGCTCGGTAATCAAACTAAAAACCTCACACAAGGCATAATCCAAATCATTTATTACTTATATTCACCCCAATAAGACACAAGTAAGACTAAAGGGTATGGGGGCCGGCTGAGGCCCGGCTAGGACCGGCGCCGGTCCCCCACACCGGCCCCCCTGGGCTCGGCTCGGCAAGACCGACTCCCCACAGCCGGATGAGCCGTGCCTCTCTCCTCTCTCCTAACACACACACATCTATACATACATACATATATATATATAAAGGGGTTCATCCCCCACCCCCTAGGTCCATCCCCTCCAAGCCGAGCCTACGTGACGCTGACGTGGTGGCCCATCCCCTTGGGGATAAGGCTCTCCATACCCTTTAGTCTAAGAATTGAACTTGAGTCTCCATTAGAAAACTCAATACTCCTACCACTAGACCACAAGTGGGGGGATCTCTACTTTTGATAATTACTTTACTAACATAATAATTACTCTATTATTCTCGTAGGATAATTACTCTGTATTCTACTAGAGTAATTATTTCATTTGTTTCTTCTGCATTAAAATCACGTTGGTTCAAAATCATTATGTAACTATAAATTAACAATAAAAACCGATTCACAAGGCTCAATTGAACAATCAAATATGATTTGCAACTTGCAAGCTTCAATTCATCATTCAAAAGCTTCATTTCATCCGATTCAAAATTTGCAATTTTTAAGGAACTTCAATTGATCGATCTGAAGCAACGAAAATCATAATCAAGGGAGTGTTCAAATCACATTTAGCGCAATTGAACCATCTGTATTTACGATTTGCAAAGCCTGATTTGCCAATCAGGGTCGTTGATTCAGTTTTGTATGTAGTTTGAGGAAGTTACAAACCTGCCACCGCTCTTTTTCATAAACTCGCTCACACACTTCACACGTTTTGTGTGATAAGGTTATTTGTATTTGATCATTTGTGAAGATATAATAACACCTTACGTTACCCATTTTTGGGTGTTGGTATAACTTTTCATCATTTATGACATTCCAAGTTGGCAACAAACTAATTATTTCATCCAAGTATATATTTATTTGTTCAAAAATCTTATGAAATGGCTAAAGAACAAATTAGGTATCCTCACAATAAAACAAGCATTGCATGTTTGAAATGGTTCTTAGCAAAGCATAGATATCGTATCGAGTCGATACGCTTCACCTTCTCATATTGATTCCAGCCAACTCGCGTATGTTTATATAGTTGGTGCTTGGATTTAGATTGTTTTCTTTGAAGGCTCGTCATCAAGCGTTGAGGTAAAATTGCGCCTTTCATCGGAGTTTGCAGTGATAACAGGCATCCAAACATCAGCTGTATCACTCAAGAGGGACTTCACCTCCACATCAGCCGAAGATATCATCTCATCTACATGTGCCAGCTTGGCAGATAGTTTGTCCAGCTCAGCAGCTATCTCCAACTAAATATTTACCAAGATCAAAAGACAATGTTTAGCCGTGAGTAATGGTGGTAAAATAGGTATCAGGTGCAATACAATTTGGTACAGACAGTTACACACATTTAGAAACAGCTAAACAAGGGTTTGAGATTATTTCATGCTTTTCAAAAGAACGAAAAAAAGGTACCGTACCTCATCAAGATTTTGTGTAGACTTTGAAGGAACCTTGGTAACTTCTACCCCAAGTGCTTCAATCTTTGCACGCAGTTCGACTTCTTCTTCATTAGTCATTGATTCCACCTGAAAACTCAAGAAAAAATAAAGAACAAACGCCCTCAGATAAGTAAACAACCTAACGTTTTCGGTCAACGAATTATGAGATTTATTCATACTGTGGGCTGCGGGAGATCTACATATCCATCCACTGTATACACCTATAATAACAACCTAACGTTTTCGGTCAACGACTTGTTTTGGTTTTTGTGTACAGTATAGATGATACAAAATACAGTTAAGAGACTCGGAGCAAACAACCATACAAAAATACTAATAAGGATAGTTGCATACTAGCGCTAACATGCAGTGATGAGCAAACTAAAGGAGCTACAGAAAAAAGAGCAAAGAAACAATATAAACACTAACCCCCATGTTAGTCCCTATACACTCCCTAAAAATCTCTATAAGCCAACACAACACCAGGGCAGGGCAGGGCAGGGCCGGCCCGTTAGGCTTATCAATCTAGGCACAGGCCTAGGGCCACCGAAAATCAAGGGCCTCCAATTTTTAGTAAAGTTTTATATATTATATATGTATCAGACTCAAATAAAAAGCAAAACTAAACCATGTTTTTTTTAATAAAGTTAAACAGATAAAAATTAAAAATTGTTTAGGTAAAAAGGCCCACATTCAAGACACAGTTTCGAAATTAAACCACAGACATAACTGCAGTTTGTAGCAACCATCTACCACTCGACCTCATCCGAATTCCGTGAATCAGCGGCAAAAATCCCTAAAATGGAGCCGCAGTCATCGTTCCTACCTCCTATCGCAACTTGCTCTTTCGATTTTCTAGGTTATCGGCTATCACTAACGGTAATTACTCATGGCGTCGGGTCTGTCGGGATTGGAGGAGAATTTATGGGCAAAATTAGGGCTAATTACTAAACATAGGTTAACTTTAACAGCTAATTTTCCTATTAATCTCTATATGTTTTGCAAAAGGGCCTCCACTTCGTAGTCTGCTTAGCGTCTACAAAAACGTTGGAACTGCCCTGCAGTACAACAATAAGGCAACGCGGCTCTAAAATCCAAAGCACTATCCTCCCAAATCGAAAACCTTAAAGCTGCAACAAACCATAATCCCAAAAGGAAAACGAAATCAAAAGGTTCGGAGAATAAGAAGGGACAAGATGATAACTATGTGGAGCTAACATGATGCAGCAGCACAAATGAACTTTCGTTGTGTAAAAGATACTAGTACAGAGTACATATATTCTTAAGAACATATTGAAACCATGATATTCAAGATAAATGAAGTGAGAAATGAACCAGGGAATCTTTCAAACTTAAAATTTAAGGAATTTTCTGTTGTGGATTTGTGACTGCAAACCTATAACTTCATGTTCATGTCCCAAACATAAACGAATAATCCAAAGATTAGCATATAAATCTTCCATCAGGAGCAAATAGCAATATCAAATTTAGACAATAATTATCGAGCTCGAGCTTTACATACAAAGCTTGTTTAGGCTCATAAGCCTAAACGAGCCCAAACAAATTTTATATTATATTTTATATCTATAATATACTTACTATTTAACATTGGCGAGCCGAGCTTTACCCGAGCTTTGGCTCGTTTAAGCTATTGAAGCGAGCTCAAGCCGAGCTTTTGGCACGTTTAAAGTTGTTCTCAAATTACCTCGAGCTGATCCGAACTCGAGCTCTTGGGTCTTATTTTCGAGCCGAGCTCGATCTCAAAATAGTAGGCTCAAATCGAGCCGAGCTCGAGTTCAAGCATAGTCAGGCTCGGGCTTGACTCAGCTCGTTTGCACCCCTAGTTCCAGATGACACCTAATAAGGAATAGGTTCAAATAACACCTAATAATTGGCTTGGTATTCACTTTATTGGAATAGATAAATATATAAAAACTATATTATTACGTTGTCTACGAATTTTTGTAGGGAATTTAAAGGGTATTTTTAATGTATAATTATAACTTAAGGTCGACATTTCTGATGTGAAACAGACAATAAAGTGTCTGAACTTGGAAGTATCGAAAGTTTTTGATAAAGGCATATCATAAATATTATACTTTTACACAAGTTTAAAAACTTTGTATTCCAAAAATTTGTACCTAAGAGATAAGTTATGGTTGCTTCACGATTCATGACTATGTGGACTTAAAAAGAAAAATTGCTTCTCTTATTTCATCCTTTCGCATTCTTAATTTTAAAAAAGTATAAAGCATAATCAGGGGCGGACCCACTTGGATCCGTGGGTGGACGGGCGCACCCCATAAACTTTTGGTTTTATAAGTATATGTACGATTCAATTTCGGCTACGCACCCCATGAAAATTTGACTCCGCACCCCATAAAATTCATTATTTTTTACTTTTTTTTTATCTTATTAAATTATTAGTTTGCTTAAAGATCCATATCTCTCAATATTAATTATATATGTATTCTATATCATCTCTATTTGAAATGATCCTAGAAAAAAAAAACTCAAATTAATTGTTACTAAGGTAACTGATTGATACAAATGTAAAAAATGTATATTAGGAGTCCTTGATTAAAATTTTCTAGTTTTGTCTCTTGATTAAGTTTTTTTTTTTTTTTTTGTTGTTCTAGACTTTTAGTTAATGATTTTGTTGTTTTATTTAAAGTTTTGTTAAAAACATTCATAATCCAACCACTACCTTAGTACTCATATTTCCAAACTCAAGAGCAGAGCCGTCTCCGAGAATAATAAAAACCTTTTGGGCCTCGTGCGAGACAAAAAATTTGGGCCCCTTACTAAAATATAAAATAAACAAAACAATAGTATTGTAGCTAAATGATCGAACTAACTTACTTAAGTAAATCGTGAGGCTCTTCTAGCGTTTTTGGAAGCAAAGCTCTCGATCAACTCTTTATATTCCATGTCTTCTAATATTTCGTTTTCAAGAGATATCATCGCCAATCCATTAAGTCTTTCTTGGGACATTGACGATCGCAAATAAGACTTCAACAACTTCAATTTAGAAAAGCTTCTCTCTGCCGATGCCACCGTTACCGGAAGTGTCAAAAGCACATGATATGCATTTATAGCATTAGGACAATGACCGAGCCGCATGATATCGTTTAAAGCATCAATAGGGCTAACAGTGTGACTCGGTAAAAAGGTCCTAATCAACTTCAACTCCAGATAAAGTTCTTTAGCATCAACGTCTGATTCTTCTTTATATTTTAATGCATCTTGAAGACGATAACAACGAGCCTTGAGATCTTGTTCTTCAAGTGTCTTCAATTTTTTAGGAAACAAAAACCCAAATATTTTTTCGAATTTTTGGTACTGATCGAATCTTGTTTCAAGAGAACTTATAGCTTGATCAACAATACATAGAAAGTAGTTGACTTTAAAATCATCGTCGAGTGAAAATATAACTTCTTCTGCACTTGAATTCTCATCAAACTGTTTTTTCCTACGTATCACACGTTTTTTAGGGAATTCCGCATTAATACCTAATTCATTGGCAATTTCTATAGCTTCATCAATCGCCTTAGAAAACCCCACTTCTCTATAATTTTTGAAGTATTTAATCAATTTGTCCACTTCATCAATAGCAACATCAAGAACCACATCCTTTGATTGCAACTTTTTGCTCACCACATTCACATTGGATAATATCCTTCATTATCCAACCCGCCTTTCTTATATCCTTGTCTAAAAAGTTTACAACAAAAACAAAAGACTTTATCAAGCTCTTTCGAATACACTAGCCATTCTCTATCACACGTCTCCCTGTTTGATAGAATTCTATTATACATGAATTTAGAAAATCGTCTTCCAACATTATCCACGGGACCCTTATCAATAGTCAAATCTCTTTTTGGACCTTTCATAACCAATTCATTAATCAAGTTAGAATTAAGCTTATCCCAATTTATAGGGTCAAAAATATCAATACTAGGATTAACATTAGCATCATGTTCACCCACATTAGCTTCATCTACATTAACATTAACATCATCTTCACCCGCATTATCTTCATCCACGTTAACATTAACATCATCTTCATCCAAATTAGATTCATCCACATTAACACCCGTATTATCTTCACCCACATTAACATCTACATTATCTTCATCAACATTAGAACTAGAACTTTGAGGTAGTTTTGAAAAAAACTTGAGTATACGCCCTTTGTCGGCCTTTGCTTTTTCTTCCTCTAGCTTCTTCTTTTTACGTTTTTGACTACCGGATAGGTATTTGTATTTAGGAATGGGTGGCATAATTTCTAGACAAAAAAAAAAAAAAATCAAAGTTGAAAACTAGTAAGTTTTATCTAAACCTAAACAATAAACAATTATACATGAATACATCAAAGTCTCAAAGATTCAATCATTCAATTTCTAACATCAAAGATTCATAGTTTCATCTAGTTCTAAATCAATAAATCTAAACAACAAATATTCAAGGTTTCATGTAATAAACTGAATATATAAATCTAAAAATAAAAAAAAATTACATTCTTTTAATCGATTGATATAATTGAAAACACATACCTCAGTCCTCAAGGATGATGAAAATAGTTGAAACCTAATTTTTTTTTTTTATGATTGCAGTCCAGCAGTCGCACAGCAACTCAGCAAGTAACTTTACTCTTTGAAAGTTTGATTTTTCTTCTTTTTTTTTTTTTAAGCACATCAGTGCATCACTAGCCTATAGGTAAATACTAAATTAAAATGTAGGCCCTTTTGTCGACTATCATCCTCGAATGTTCAGAGAATATGTGGGAATATGTGGGATAGTGGGCCTAATTCTAATATTCTATTATATACAAACAGCACATCCACATTTAGCATATTATATAAAGGAACAAAATAATTTTTTTCGGGCCCCTCACACTTTTGGGCCTTGTGCGCTTGCCCAGTTTGGCCAGCCCAAGAGCCGGGTCTGCTCAAGAGGATTTGCTTATGATGATGATCTTCGCAATTCTGATCACTGCATACTTGTTGACCTAACTGAGAACACCTCCAAAAGGGCATGAGCTAGTGAGCACGAATATGAAATATGAAAAACCTTTTTGAGTTTCTCAAACAATGTTCTGAAAATTAGTGGATCATCCATACACAAAGGTTCTCAAAACAGACACAAATTTAACATTATAGGTATTACACTTGACATTATTGTCTAACATAATGCTCAGTGTCTGGGAGTGATGATGATGATGATGATGAAGCATTCGTTTCTTCTTCCCCCATAATCTTATCTTCTTCAGATGATTTCGATTTCGATTTCTTCAACCAACACTCAGGGATGCGATATTTTTGGTCGCTTAAATTGAAAACTTATATTATTTTTAAAATTTAAAACATATATTATTTTTTAAAATTTATCTAAAACTGGAATTTTGATGCACCAAGTAACTTGAATTTCTACCGTCAAATATTTTGAATATCTACAGTCAAATATATGACCTGACTCGTTTCCAAGTAAAAACCTACGTCAAAACGTAGACCATCTGACAATATACATGAATAAGCATAAAAAAGAATTATATTTCACCTTACTCATTACGAAGAAAAATTTACGTCAAAATGTAAATCAGCTTGTATTTATACCAAAATGTACTTAAATAAAGCACATAAGAAAATAGTATTTTTTTCAAAAGTTAAAAAATGGTATCACGTGTTGCGGCAGTGTTGAAACGTAAAGTAACTCAAATTAGACCATCTAGTGAAACCGTATTATTTATGACAAAACGTAAACCAATTGAAAACATACATAAAAATAAGCACGAAAATGTATTGCCAAAACATAGACCAACAGAAAACATACATAAATATAAGCACAGAAACGTTTTATATGTGACCCACGTACATAAAAATAAGCATGTAAAACTCAAGGGGGTTAAAACGGCATGGGGAATATTCAAATGTGGGTCTGACAATGGCCAATGACGTCTAGTTTGGATTATTGCAGGCCTATTCCACTCGTGCAATTTTTGCTAAGAATTAACGGAACGCAAATTGTGAGTACATCTTACTTTTCTCTTTTTTTGTCATTTTAACTTTATGGGGTGTATCATGTGTCACTTGTTTCTTTATTTCTTATTACCAACATGCAAATCAAAATGTCACTATATGTTTCGCTAATTGTTTCATGTGTTGCATAAATTGTTACTAATGCATGTATCTATTTGTTCCTCGCTTTGTGTCGCATCGTTTCGTGTGAATCCATCAGGCTGACCGGTTCCCCATGGCCATGGGTTGAACTCGAAACGCAGTTATTGTTTTGCAGATTCATGCTTCAGGGCTTAAATCTCATCATGTTTCATTATTGTTGTTTCTCTATGTTATGTTTCATATTTAAATGTGGTTGTGTTGAATATTAGAATTGATTATTGATGTCACATATTCACTTAGAGTTGTATGTTAATTATTTTATAAAAATTAAATTAACTAAACTATTTTTACCTCACTTAAAAACTAAGGTCTATTCACCAACTACTTGTTGAATCAAAAGTTTTTACGCATGATACAGGTACATAAGTTTGAGGATCGAAGTGAAGACACATAGAATGTGCCTTAGAAAAATAAAACGGAACATATGTTATGAATTTATTTTGAATTATAGTTATTGAAATTTATGTTGAATACTTATGTGATTATTTCTGACATTTTAATATTAATGGTTTAAATATTTAAACTTATAATTGTGTCAAAAGCTATGAACAAGCCATCATACTCTGTACCATTCTGCTACGAGTCGGGGTGTGACAGTGTCATAATGTATCCACTTGAACGGTACGCTTCTCTTGAATTTATAACAAACACAAAACAAGTCAAAACATGTGGTAGAATGACCTTGTCACAAACCGGGCCAAAGCAGAGTATGAACCCGAAACTGGATATCACTTCAACTTTGAGCATATTTTTCATCTCGTGAAAAAAAAAAACCAAAATGGCACGAACCGTTGCTGCTAATGCCAAAGTGGACAAAGACATCGGACTCGAGAGTGTATACATCATCTGTTTCCGATGTTGTTGACCTCGATACCAATGATGCCCAGGCCGAGGTTTTGAGTTTCAATGTCAGTCTTAGGGATGGGCAAATGGCATCGAGTACCGGTACCGAATTTCTTGAACCGACTTGATTTTTTGTACTGATTTGGTACCTACATTTAGTGGTTCGGTACCGGTTTTACCCTCAAATACTGGTATGTACCAGGTATTTTTGGTACCAGTACCGGTACCCATTTTTTGGGATTTTCAGTACCGGTTGGTACCGAGCTTATCCTTAGTTTGTCTAGGTGAATATGTTTCTCTAACAACCGAGTTTGGAAAATTGTCTCATCCAACGGAGGCAAAAGAAAGCGAAGGAAGCGAGGTCAAAGGCAAGAAGGAGAACAAAACTAAAGAAGACAACGGAGCCAGAACCGAACGACGACATCAAGGTACGGATGCCTCAATACATGGAAACCTAAAGGAAACAATGGATGGTGTTTAAGGGTCAAATACCTCAGCTTCTAGTGAATCAAGATGTAACAACCCGCATTTTTGAAGTCAAAGTACAAGTAAAATTCAAAGTCAAAGGAAGAAAAGATTGCTAATTGCAATCTGTCACTCCTTGCTTAATTATTGATTGTACTTCTCGACTTGTAATCGATACTCTATTTTATGTTACTTTAGTTGTATTATGTGGAGTATATGCTAATAAATCGCAGTTTAACCGCTAATCGACTTATCGCTAATCGCATCGCTATCGCATCGCAACCCGAATTATAGGTTATGGATATTGTTTTACGTGTGTGCGCTATTATGTGTTACTTGTGCATATTTATATGTTTTATGGTGATCAATCGCAAACGCAATCGCAACTCTATCACAACGCAATCTCATCGCAAACTCGAGATTTACGAATCACTTTTGTGTTATTTAGTAGTTAGGTTATTTGTGTAACTAATGGGTAATACTATCGCACCGCTTACTCGCAACGAATCGCAACGCTCAACGCATGAAACGAAACATCGAAAACCAACGCACCAAACCCATCCGACCGAACCGCCCTTCGTCCACATCACTACACAGCCTCTATCCCTCTCTTGCCTATAAATAGCACCTGTCACATCACTGTTCATGTGATGTGACAGCTCCTCCTCTGACCAGCACGTTCCAGCCCTATTTTCTCTCGATTTCTTGCGATTCTTATAAGTTTTCAACTCAACTCTTGTACTTCTATCATCTACACACACTTCTTCATCATTTTCACCATCAAATCTTAACTTTTCACCATGAAATCGGTGGATTTGGGCTATTCTAGGGTGATGGCATCATGAGTTCTTATGAACTTCAAAGTGTGACCTCATTCCACCAAGAACAACTCAGATCTAAGAGATTTCAACATGTTTAAACACTGATTTCGTCATAATCTAAATGTTTTCAAACCGATTTAAACTTCTTTCAACTCTTTTACACTCTTTAGCTCAAAACAGATAGAATCAGAGCTCGTTCAGGCCTTCTACTCGTTCTCTAGTGAAGTGTTGGACTGAGAATGGGTTTCTATCGGAGAAGACGACCAATTCACAGGTTGAACATGAAGACCATCAAGAACAGTTAACTAATCGGGTGGGGTGGTTCCCATCTGATTGGATGACTTGAACCTGATGGAGTCTTCATTGTTTAACACATGGTCACACCGTCTCGGTTCAAACACCAAAACTTTCCAAACTTAGCAAACTTCACAGATTTCAAAACGAACAAGTTACCAAACGGATTGTCGTCCGATCGGATAGCCATCCGATCGAACGACAATCCGATCGGACGACTTGTGGTTTTCAACACTTTAACAACTTTTACAAAAATATAAAGAAGATCCGTTCAGATAACCGCCATCCGAACGGACGGCCATCCGTCTGGATGACCGTCCGGCCAGATGACTGAATGGTAGAAACACTTCTTTATTTTGAAAATGCTACAACGAAAACTTCAAAGTCACATCATACACAAACACATCCATCCCAAACGGATCACCCTCCGACCGAATGGCCATCCGCCCGGATGACCATCCGTCCGGAAGGTCATCCGATCGGATGACCATTCGTCACTCCGCCACTCGCACCGTTTAACGCACTGTACTTCGCTTACGCTATCGTTCTGTAATCAGGCATACTCTAGCGCTCCCTTCAATCCAATCACAGATTGTGTTTAGTCGCTACCATCTCTGTGAGTATACTCGATCCCTTTTTGCTTTAAGCACTATTGGGTGTTACATAAGCTACTTATATCAAATCACATCAATCACACAACGCAAACACTTTTATACGTTGTCCGCTCTGCATGTTTACGTGTTATTCGATGAATGCTAGTAACGATAGTACTATAGTTTGGACTCAGCACCTGTCGTGGACAGGGGTTGTTAAGGGCTTTTTCTTCACGTGTCACAGTGGTGACATGTATTGCGCATTCTACAACTCCCAGTCACGTCTGTGCATATTTCATTGTCGATAACCTACATGCTTCGCATTATACATGTTACATGCTGGTTATGCGTAAATCACTTTCGCTATCTATTATACTAACAAACTAGTATGCTCACCTTTACACTATGTGTATTAACCTCTATTTTAACGTATGTGACAGGTGTTTGAGATGCTAGGATGCTTGCTATGTGGAACCAAGTTAGGAAGAGTTTAGAAACAAAACAATTTAAATTCTGAGTTGTCGAAACTATGATTTGTCTTTGGGGATATCTATGTCTGTAGTAACTGCTTTATTTGATAATTATCCGGTAATTTAGTTGTCATGGATTTCTCTGGGACAATCTGTTTCGCTCAGTGTCGCGCCCCGATGATTCCGCTATCGGTTGGGGTGTGACAGATTGGTATCAGAGCCATAACTATAGGAAATTAGGCAAGACTCAACCTAGTCCGGGTCGATGTCTTAGAAACGACCTAGTCTATAGTCTAAGTACCAACAGACCGACTTGTACATACCCGGTAGGGGTTTTGTACGAGCTTACTTGATAGTCTCGCTCGAATTAGCTGTACACTACACTCTTACGCGAACATCAAATACTACCGTTCCGCGCAAACTCAGCCTTTCCTAAGGCTGGTAACACACACAAATGAATGATTTGGTTGAGACTAGGTGTGAAAACTGTAAGCTCTTGATCAGAAAAAAAAATCGTTCGTTCGACACTCGCATTTTCACTACAAACACGAGAATTTGCGTTGAATCAGGAGTGAAATCCATACTTCGATGCAGTTCTCTCTATCCATCTCGTGATTCTATCAAGCAGGAATGGAGTTGTTAAGTTAGGGGTGAAACCCAAATCTTGATGACTTATTTCGCTCTACATTCTGGTTTCGCAAAACTCTCACCAAAGTCTCGATGGATTCCAACGACTCGAGTTACGTGAATGACTGAAAGGATGCATGCCATTCACCGTATGTTGGTGATAGAACACAGTCTATTAGGCCAAAGCGTGTGCTTGAAGTCCCTAAGAATAATCGAATCACTTTGGGTAGTCAACGTCTATCAAGCCGAGACAATCTCTTCTCGATTTTATGTGTTTTGATTCTGGATTTCGCCGCCGCTGACTCTGTGATTTATCAATTTTATGTGGATTTGATTTATATGACTGTTTGTTTATACGTTTCGATCTTTGGTGATTTATACACTCTTCGCTGTTCGCTTTGATCGACACGCACAACTCGCACTGCACATTTATCTCAAAACGTTAATAAATCGCTTGTGTTACTCGCAATCGCTACTCGCAATTCTCGATCGCTTAACGCCGCTGTGAAAGATAGGTGAATGCGTGCAATATATGCAGGCCAATACTGTCATGGCCCCCGACCCAGTTGCCTGGTTCGGAAGTCGCGGGACAGAAACCCATGGTATTGGTGGTTGATTTGGCAGCGGAAATTTTAACAGGAACGTTTAAACTGAAAACACCTAATTATTTTCTTTCAAGTTTCGGGACAAACCCCGTGATTTACAATAAAGGAATTTCACTAGGAAATCCCCTGATTACAAAAACATGTTTATGTATTTACCGAGCCACTTCATTCAAGCTGGAGTGCTACGCGGCACTTTTCCTTACTCACAGTAAATCACCTGAAACATGTTTAAAAAAAATTATCAGCGGGGAAATACTGACGAGTCATTCAATTTGTACAAAACGACACATTGTTATAATTTACAGTATTAAGAGCGATTACAATGTTTCTATATCAACCAATTACCCCAAATCGATATTTGTCACTCGACCGTATCTGTGACTATGGTCATATCACCCATTCGCTAACCCGTTGTCCAATGGTGAAGGTTATCAAGTAATGTATACAAAACCCCACATACCACCAGTAATTGAAGATTATTAAGACTTAATCTCTGTAATTATAACTTTGAAAACAAATAGGGTTTTACAAAGCAACTTTGATAAAAACAGAATGACTCACATTGCAAGTTTAGACGAACAGAGTCTGCCTACTGATTAATCCTGGTAACCTAGTTAAATAATGCAAACGAAACTAGGTTAGTAACTTAATACAACATTTACGATAACTCACGAGATCGAAACCCACACGACGAATGATAAAGTATAGCCCAAGATTCGGGCAGCACTTAAACATCCATCGGATCGGTTTTAATCGATCGGACATTGTATCGTAGCAGTGATCGAGTTATTACCATGTTTATCGCAGCAGCTTTCACTATTCTAAATGTTGATTTCGAACAGAAAGGAAGCAGTTTGAGTGAAATTTTTCGAGCACAGAAGACTGTCCATGCAACGTCCAATTTATAGTTGAAAATTGAGTTCCTCGCGGCCCGCGTAAACCTGAAGGGATATCCTTCACGGCCCGCGAGGGCCACCCTAGCTACGGCTAGGGCTGCCATGTCACGCCCTAGACCTACCACGTGTGCGACACGTGGCCTTGATCATTATCCGGAGACCTTCAGAGCTGTCGCACCCTGCGAAGACCTTCGCTTAGTCTTTCGCGGCCCGCGGCTGACTAATAAAACTTGTTTTTCTTGATTTTTCATAAAATTTAGGGTTTTAGGGGTTCGGGTTTTCTCTTACGTGGCAATTTATGACATTTATGCAGGTCCTTACATCCTCCCCACCTTATTTAAAATCTCGTCCTCAAGATTTACTGGAACAGGTAAGGATACTTTCGCTTCATTTCCGATTCCAGTTCCCATGTGTACTCATGTCCTCTTTTCGAATCCCACTTTACCTTAACTAGTACCAATCCCTTGTGCTTAAGGTGCTTGACTTTTCTGTCTTCTATTTGAAGAGGTTTCTCAACAAATTTTAGCTTTTCATTTACCTCTATATCTTGAAGAGGTACTACCAGTGATTTATCAGATAAACACTTTGTAAGATTAGATACATGAAACACATCATGTACTCAGGCTAGCTCTTCTGGTAGTTGCAGTTGATAGGCAACTGGTCCTATTCGTTGGGTAACTGTAAATGGTCCTATGTACCTTGGACTCAGCTTTCCTTTCTTACCGAATCGAATTACCCCTTTCCAAGGAGAAACTTTTAATAGTACCTTGTCCCCAACTTTGAATTCTAACAGTTTACGTCGATTGTCTGCATAACTCTTCTGGCGATCTCGAGCCGTTTTTAGTCCTTCTTTAATTTGAGTTATCTTGTCGGTGGTTTCCTGCACAATCTCGGGACCTGATAGTTAACTTTCTCCTATTTCTGCCCAGCATACTAGAGTTCAACACTTTCGTCCATAAAGTGCTTCGAATGGGGCAGCATAGATGCTTGTATGATAACTATTGTTATAGGAGAACTCTATTAATGGTAAGTGGTCATCCCAGTTTCCACTGAAATCTATTACACATGCCCTGAGCATGTCTTCTAGGGTTTGGATCGTCCTTTCACTTTGACCATCTGTTTGGGGATGGTATGCAGTACTTAAATTTAATCGTGTCCCCATTGCTTCTTGGAAACTTGTCCAGAAATGCGAAGTGAAACGACTATCCCTATCTGACACAATGGAGAATGGGACTCCATGTAGGGATACCACCTCGTCTACATATAGCTTAGCCAATCTCTCCATGCTAAAGGTTTCCTTCATCGGTAGGAAATGAGATGATTTGGTTAATCGATCTACAATCACCCAGATTGCATCGTTACCTTTCTTGGTTTTGGGGAGCTTAGTAACAAAATCCATTGTTATTAGTTCCCATTTCCATACAGGCATTTCTAATTGTTGAAGTAAACCTGAAGGTTTATGGTGTTCTGCCTTAACCTGCAAACAAGTTAGACACTTAGAGACGTATCTAGCTATGTCCTTTTTCATTCCTATCCACCAGAAGTTATTTCTTAAATCCTGATACATCTTGTTATTACCAGGATGCATCGTATACCTAGATTTATGGGCTTCCTCTAATATCATATCTCTTAAGTTTCCTTGTCTAGGTACCCAAATCCTTTTCTTATGGAATCTCCAAATACCATCAGTCCCTTGCTCTAATTCCTTTAGTCGTCCTTTCATTCCTTCAGTATCATCCTGGATTGCTGCCTTTTGAACATTTTTCAATTGTTCCATTAAATCCAATTGTAGATTTAATCTAAGAGCACGGATTCGTCTTTGTTTCTCATGGTACTGACGACTTAAGGCATCCGCGACTACATTTGCTTTTCCCTCATGATATTGAATATCACAGTCGTAGTCACTTAAAATTTCCATCCATCTTCTTTGCCTCATGTTCAATTCTTTTTGCCCAAATATGTACCTTAAACTCTTATGATCTGTATAGACAGTAAACTTACTTCCGTACAGATAATGTCTCCACATCTTAAGGGCAAAAATTATTGCTCCTAATTCTAGGCCATGAGTCGTGTAATTCACCTCGTGCTTTTTCAATTTTCTTGATGCATACGCAATTACCTTTTTGCGTTGCATTAGCACACAACCTAATCCTAGCTTGGAACATCACAGTAGACCTCAAAATCTTCGGTTCCTTCTGGTAAGGCAAGAATTGGGGCGTTTGTTAATCTTTGCTTTAAGATTCTAAAGGCCTTTTCTTGCTTGGGTCCCCATTCAAACTTAACAGTTTTACAGGTTAGCTTAGTTAATGGAACAACTATCTTAGAAAAGTCTCTTATGAAGCGCCTATAATATCCATCTAATCCTAGAAAACTTCTAACTTCAGTGGTTGATTGCGGGACCTTCCAATTTGTGATGGCTTCTATCTTGGAGGGATCCACGTGAATGCCTTCGTGATTCACCATGTGTCCTAAAAATTGTACCTCTTGTAGCCAAAATTAACACTTTGAGAATTTGGCGTAAAGCTTTTCTTTTCTTAACAAGGTTAAGAGTGCATGCAAATGCTTACAATGTTCGTCCTAGCTTTTGGAATAAATAAGTATATCGTCGATGAAGACAATTACAAATCCATCCAGATATGGCTTACAGATCCTATTCATCATATCCATGAATGCTGCAAGAGCATTTGTTAGTCCAAAGGGCATAACTGTAAACTCGTAGTGACCATACCTAGTCCTGAAGGCAGTTTTAGGTATGTCTTCTTTCTGTACCTTCAGCTGATGGTATCCGGAGCGCAAATCTATCTTAGAGAAATACTAGCTCCTTGAAGTTGATAAAAAAGATCATCAATCATAGGTAATGGGTATCGATTCTTAATGGTAACCTTATTCAATTCCCTATAATCGATACACATTCGCATCGAACCGTCTTTCTTTTTCACGAACAACACCGGTGCTCCCCAAGGGGATGAACTAGGTTGTATGAATCCTTTGCTTAACAATTCATCTAACTGCTTTTTCAGTTCTAGCATTTCTGTGGGTACTAACCGATAAGGTGCTTTAGCTATTGGAGCAGTTCCAGGATTTAGATGAATTCTAAACTCTACTTCCCTATCCGGTGGCAATCCAGGTAGCTCTTCTGGGAATACATCAGGGTATTCTGATACTACTGGGATTTCCTTAAGCTCTTTGCTTTTAGTGTTGATGATTACCGAAACCATATACACTATTCCTTGCTTTCGTTCATAACTAGCAACTTTCATTACTGAAATGATCTTTATTGGTTTACGCGGCTTATCTCCTGTAACCAAAATTACTTCTCCTGCTGGCGTATGTATTTCTATAGAATTTTTATCACAGAGGATTCGAGCATGGTTGGCTACTAACCAATCCATTCCTAACACGACACCGAATCCTGCTAAGTTCATAGGTAGCAAGTTTGCAGAAAATTTATGGCCTGAGAGTTCTATTTTTCCTTCTGGGAGAACCTTATCTATATTAATAGAGTTTCCTTCTGCTGTTTCTACCGTAAAAACTTGCCTAAGTTTGGTTAAAGGTTGCTTAAGAGCTTAGCAGAATGAAGTATGTATAAAACTTTGGTTTGCACCAGAGTCAAATAATACTTTTGTGTAAACGTCATTAACTAGGAACGTACCAGCTATTACATCAGGAATCAGATCTGCTTCTTGTGTTGTCAGCTGAAAGGCTCTTGCATTCTTTTTAGTAACTCCATCCATCGCTTTGGTCTTGTTGTCAGCTGGTTTGACCAATTTAGGGCATTCTGGCTTAAAATGCCCAGCTTCTCCGCAATTGTAGCAGACCTTCAACTTCTTCCTGCACTCCTTCTCTCGGTGCCCCGTTACTTTGCTGAAATTGCAATTTTCCTGATATTTCCCAAAATGTTTCTTTTTACAGTTTCTGCAGAATGGCTGTGTGGAAGATTGCCCAGTTCTCTTTTTCTTGAAGTTACTACTAATATTACCTCCACGGAAACCTTGGGTAATCTTTTGGGCCAATTCCTTTTTCCTGTTTTCTTCTCTTGTGCGCACCAGTCCGTCAGTCAGGGTGTTGGCCAATTCAACCGCGTCGTCTATCGTTCGGGGTCTCGCAGCCTTACATATTAACATTGTGTACCTGGGGTCCGTCTGTCCATTCGCATCCTTGCCTGCCTTAGCATTCATCCTAGACTGCATTTCAAGGGTCATCTTCTTCAAACGCTTATACTTACCTTGCACATAATATACCGTCAGTTTCTTTATGCATATACATAAGTACATACCTACATTCGCTTCTACCTTTGGATCTTGATCGAGTCTTAGATTGTACGGGTTCCTTATCATAAGAGCACACAAGTTTGAGTTCAAGTACTTACTTTCTTGTACTTGATTCTCTCAAACCAGGGCTCTGATACCAACTTGTAAGACCCTAACATGTATTTGACAAAAGTCGCAGCGGAAATTCGTACCATAAAATTTCTTTCATTAAAAACGTCTTGACTTACTTGAAGGTTTGTTTTAAAAAAATATCTCTTTTACAAAACAAAAGCATAACTCAAGTTTACTAAAGTACATACTCGATTATTCCCGTACAATCTATCTTATGACTCGGTCTTCAATCTCTATTCCTTGTGATAATCGCCCGTGATCAATACCACCTTCACTCACCACATACATTCATAACATTAGCACACATTATATAAACAAGATTCATTCACGTACACTTCACATTTCGTCACATTTCAAACTTTAAGCATTTCATCTGCGTATCCATTTCCTGGTGAGGCTTCAATAACGTACCTGCATTACTTTTCATTCTCAAGGTACACCATTAATAACGTTAACACTCAACGTGTCTAAATCATACATACTTACGTACTTACATACATACATACATACACATCTACATATGTACATACCTTTCCTACAACTTTACATACGTGCATACACTCATACATGTCTTTATACATACATGCATACACAACTACATACGTACATACCTTTCCTACATCTTTACATACATGTATACACTCATACATATCTTTATACATACATACATACACATCTACATACGTACATGCCTTTCCTACATCTTTACATACATGCATACACTCATACATATCTTTATACATACATACATACACATCTACATACGTACATACCTTTCCTACATCTTTACATACATGTATACACTCATACATATCTTTATACATACATACATACAAACACATCTACATACACGTACAAGATCTTGCATACTTCTTACATACTCATACGTTGATTACATGGGACTTACACTTTGATTTATAGTCCATAAACATCTAAGGATCGATCAAAACCATGTTTAGAAAGTCCGCCGTAGACCACGGATAACAAACCGAAGCCTACGATACATAAATCAACTTAAAAACAAATTTTTAGACTTTTGGACTTGGGGAGGTCGTCGGCGACGGCCCTAGGGCCCGTCGGCGACGGCCCGTAGTTTTTCCCGTAGCCAAAACCCCGTAGACAGGAAGATAACCCGTCAGCAAAAAAACTAACTTTCTAGAGCCCGTCGGCGACGACCCCCTTGCCCGTCGGCGACTACCTCTAGAAATGTCACTTTTCTGCAGTTCCGTTTCGTCGTCCGTACGCACTAAAACGCGCGTAACTTTTGAACCGCTTACCCGTTTAACCTCCCGTTTCTTCCTACATGCTTGTAAATTCACATTCTATCATATGAACTTAAAATCCCACATCCGGATTAAGGAAATTCTTAACTTACACGCTATCGTCTTATTATTCATTTATGATTTATTCGACCCGTTCATGCATTCATCCACATAACTTGTTTGTTTGACCATAACTTCTTATGAACCTAATAATGTCAACATTGTCTATCATAAAAGATTAAGTTCTCGGATGTCTTGCATCCTCTTGACCCATTTTCGCCCAAGAGCTTATTTTGACCCGTTAAGGGTATTTGCGCATGTTAAGGTCCTTAGCTCACGAAAACCATACTTCTCGCTTTCTTGCTTTTTCAAAACATTCATTTAATCAAATAGCTTGTTTGTAATCAACTTTTAAGACCATTTGCTCGTTTTACCCATCAAGGGCGTTTTTGTCAACTTTGCTCTATCCTTAACAACAAAGGACTCCCTCGCATAAGTAACCAATCCTACTACTTAGCTAAAATTCTTAATCACGCATACCTTGCTCGGATCAAAACTAAGATCCGTTTAATACTTCATCGGTCACATACAATTCTTTCCTACTTGACCTCGATCATCATACTTAATTAAATTGCACATAACTTTACATAAACAACTAAGAAGTGATTACAAAAATCACTTACCTCATGCATCCGTGTTCACATTCGTTCCTCGTTACTTCTTGACCCGTTAGCCTTCCGTGCTTGATTCCGTCTCGACATGATTCCTATACTTCCATGTCATCGAAATCACATTCTCATTAGCATACACAGTTGTACATGTTAACGATCATATCGATCGCATAATTCACATTTGACGCTATGGTCACTTCTAACAAGCATAATACATATAACCAAATTCATACCATTTCCAACTCGTGAAATCCGTCATGTTATCACATTAAACACACATACGTCTAACACGCACCGTATAACTTACTTTAATCTTACAATTATGACAACATGTCTAACCATTCTTCTTATACACAGTTGACTTGTTAGAAGTCAACGGTCCAATTACCTTAACTTTCGACTTATCATTATATACCCGTAACATCATAATCGACTATACGGACGACAATACATACATTTTATCATACGATTGGGGTGCGTACCACTTTTTAAGCATAACGTACAACTAATTCATGCACAATCTTCTAAATTCATACATAGTTCATCAAATCCTTCTACTAATCAACATGTGGTATTTAAAATTAAACATCATACATATTATCATCACATTTTGTTCACTTCATCTAACAACAATTCATCATTTCTTATCCAATTTCTTTAAACACTCACACACATGTATGATTCCAAACATTGTTAACATAAGTAAATCATCAATTTACATTACATCATCTAAAACCCACTTCATAACTACTTGCTAATCACTTACAAGTGATCTAATCTTAAGTTCTTCATAATTTCATCATACTTTTGATATGTGTACTACCTTGTAAGCATAGTGTACAACTAGTTCATGCATATCCTTCTAATCTCATACATAATTCATCAATTTCTTCCTTCTAATCAACATGAATCATACATGCATAAACATCAAACATACTAGTATCACATTTCTTTCAATTCCTCTCATAAGAATCCATCATACAAATCAAAATACATCAATATTAAGCAAGAATTTAGACATAGATGATTTACCCATGTCATCATCTTCACCATAACAAACGGGTTTCACCCTTACACATCAAATTAACCTAAGCCATGCATAATCCATGTTCCAAATGATGAATCTAACACATACTCATGCTCAATTTCATACAACTTCGCGATTTACAACATAACCCACTTCGTGCATAATCACCAAGCTAGCTTTTAAGACATACCTTGCGATCCCCTTGTGAAGGTGATCGTTAATCTATGCTCGGTTATGAGTTTAAGCTTCATCTTGCCCTTCAATTTGAAGATTTTTAAGAAACTAGGGTTTGAACCATCTTCTTTTTTTTTTCTTCCTGATCATCGATACACACACACACACTGTGTGTGTGTGTGGTGTTTTAATTTTGTTTTATAAAATCATGTTTCCCATTGAACGGTTTTGGTCCCTCTAGTTTCATTTTAGTTAAATAAGAGATTAAAACTCATTTATTTATATCAACCGGGTTTTAATTTACCAAACCCGTTTTTGGGGTGTTACAAGTCAACGTCCACCATCCGGTGATTTAGGAACTTGTTTGTCATCTGTTCCTTCTCGTAGGAGGGACAAAACTTTCTTTCCCCCAATTCCTTAAATTCCTCCAAACTCATGGCATAAGCCACGTCACTTCCCTTGGCTTGCAGCACCGTGTTCCACCATTCTAACGTCTCTTCCTTGAAAAGGTGGGACGCATACATCACCCTATCCTCTCCTGCACACTTACTTATTTTAATTACTGCTTTGGTCTTTTCCAACCAACGCAGTGCGGCAGTCGCCCCCTCATTGCCTGCAAATTCGACTGGCTTACAGGCAAGAAATTCCTTGTAAGTGCAACCCGTCGTTGACACTCTCATTTTCTTAAGTAATGGGGATTGAACCACATTATTATTATCACCACCCCCATTCACATTGTTACTGAAATTATCGTCGCGAGTGCGTTTGCTATGGTTGGCTTGGGAAGGTTCAACGGGATTCTTAACAGCAGCGACGATTGCTGGGATAGCGTTGGCTATTCCCTGAGCAACGATATTTTCTATATCTTGTGTATTGAGAAAATGGTATTCATTATTAGGTTCAGATTGGTTAACTTCATTTGCCGGTTGGTTTACTGCGTTTTCCATCTGAATAATTAGCAATATATACAGATTATTGTCACAAAATGGATAGCAACTAAACATAATAGGGCAATCACAACACAATTAAGTCAACACATATAGCCAAAATCGTCGACCTTGCGACATTTATATTTTTATCTATTTTATGCATCCATACAAGCCAAATATTTACAGATATTTTATTTTATTATTATTATACAATATTATATATATATATATATATAGTTCACATATTATTATTATACAAAACGTTTAACTACGGTTAACTGGTTTTTCAAAAACGACGCTCCCTCTCGTCGTTCTTCCACGTGCTTTTTCCCCCACTTCTCGAATCCGATTTCCTGCATCCACCAGTTCCTCACCGTAGCGGCGTAATTCGGCAACGTTCTCCGGGTTCATGGGTGGAAAAGGAGCATGTTCAGGTTCAAACTGGGGAAAATACACATTTGGGTTATTCATAAAGTTCTGCAAGTGCCAGTATCTAGTCCACCATTCTTCCAACTGTCCTGAAAAAGGTTGAGGGTTGACAATTGGGTCCGGAATAGCAGGTTCCAAATTGACAGGAAGTTCTGATTGAGCGGGAAAATTGAAAAAGGTTTCGTCAGCAGGTCCGATGAGGTTACAATTTGCCAGTTTTCTATCGAGTTCTTCCCAAGGTGGCAATTCCTAGGCTTGACCAGAGCTCTCCCCTACGTCTTTCCCTTTTCCTTTTGGATCCTCCGTCTTTTTCACCCTTTGGGCAGCGGGCTTCTTCTTTCGTCCTCGTTTCCAATCCAGAAGCCTTCTCCTCTTTTTAGGTTTGAGTTTCTCTTGTGACTGGGACTGAAACACTAGTGGCTCCTCGGTGTCAGCCTGATAACCGGACTGGGTTCCTGTTGTATCCATATCAGTAGTATGGATTGTGAAATTTCGGAGGGCTTCCGATAGTTCATTCATGCTGTTAGTCACACATAAGGAACCGCACAAAAATCCAAATTAAAATTTTATTTATTTAATTTTCACAGAATCACAAAATGGCAAATTAAAAAATTAAGTATTTTTCCAAATACTTAATTGGCTTAAATCAGTGGCTCTGATACCACCTTTTCTGTCACGGCCCCCGACCCAGTTTCCTGGTTCGAAAGTCGCGGGACAGAAACCTGTGGTATTGGTGGTTGATTTGGCAGCGGAAATTTTAACAGGATCGTTTAAACTAAAAACACCCAATTATTTTATTTCAAGTTTCGGGACAAACCCCGTGATTTACAATAAAGGAATTTCACTAGGAAATCCCCTGATTACAAAAACATGTTTATGTATTTACCGAGCCACTTCATTCAAGCTGGAGTGCTACGCGGCACTTTTCCTTGCTCACAGTAAATCACCTGAAACATGTTTAATTTTTTTATCAGCAGGGAAATACTGGCGAGTCATTCAATTTGTACAAAACGACACATTGTTATAATTTACAGTATTAAGAGCGATTACAATGTTTCTATATCAACCAATTACCCCAAATCGGTATTTGTCACTCGACCGTATCTGTGACTATGGTCATATCACCCATTGGCTAACCCGTTGTCCAATGGTGAAGGTTATCAAGTAATGTATACAAAACCCCACATACCGGTCGGATGACCCTTCGTCACTCCGTCACTCGCACCGTTTAACGCACTGTACTTCGCTTACGCTATCGTTCTGTAATCAGGCTTATTCTAGCGCTCCCTTCAATCCAATCACAGATTATGTTTAGTCTCTACCATCTCTGTGATTATACTCGATCCTTTTTTGCTTTAAGCACTTTTGGGTGTTACATACGCTACTTATATCAAATCACATCAATCACATAACGCAAACACTTTTATACGCTGACCGCTCTGCATGTTTACGTGTTATTCGATGAATTCTAATATGTTATGTTTACACAGTGATTTTTGCCTGACACCTTAGCAACGATAGTACTATAGTTTGGACTCAGCACCTGTCGTGGACAGGGGTTGTTAAGGGCTTTTTCTTCACGTGTCACAGTGGTGATATGTGTTGCGCATTCTACAACTCGCAGTCACGTCTGTGCATATTTCATTGTCGATAACATACTTGCTTCGCATTATACATGTTACATGTTGGTTATGCGTAAATCGCTTTCGCTATCTATTATACTAACAAATTTGTATGCTCACCTTTACACTATGTGTATTGACCTCTATTTTAACGTATGTGACAGGTGTTTGAGATGCTAGGATGCTTGCTATGTGGAACCAAGTTAGGAAAAGTCTAGAAACAAAACAATTTAAATTCTGAGTTGTCGAAACTATGATTTGTATTTGGGGATATCTATGTCTGCAATAACTGCTTTATTTGATAAGTTATGGTTTGGGACATAAAGATAATTATCCGGTAATTTAGTTGTTATGGATTTCTCTTGGACAATCTGTTTTGCTCAGTGTCGCGCCCCGATGATTCCGTCATCGGTTGGGGTGTGACACAAGATCTCACCATCCTATTCCTGGATCGCTAGAATATGGATCGGGTAGCATGAGAGATCCACAAAACGTTTTGCGTGGATATCAAAAAAACGCCATGAATAATAATTATGTAGATCTCCGCAGGTTTTAAGTTTATTTTAGTATGGTTTTTAATTTAGGGTTGTATGTTTTTTTTTTAGGTTTAGGTGTGTTTTTTTTTTTAATTTAGTGGGGTACATATGATTTTTTTATTTAATTGTTGTTATTTTTAAATATATTATAAAAATATTTTTTTAAACTTTAAAGGAAATGAAAACTAATTTAATATAATAGAAATCTTTCTATACTAATAAATGAAAATCTTTTTTGAACACGTGTCACTTTCTAGTGCTTTCTCATCTTATTTTCCTATTTATCTCTAATATTAAATAATAATAATAATAATAATAATAATAATTTTAAACAAAAATTAGATAAGGATAAATATTTGTTTTTCTATATATAATTTTAAACAAAAACTTAAATAAGGATAAACGTTTGTTTTTTTATATAATCATAAAGTTATATCTCAAGTATTATGAGTAAATATATATACTTTAGAGTTCTGTGATTGAAATTATGCTAAATTAGGAATCAAAGCTCCCGTTTGATATATAATTCATAATAATTGTATTATTGTTTTTTTTCACTAAAATAAATAATTATTTTAGGTCTGGGCATATGCTTCTACCAAATTATACGTGTTCTTAGATGCATCGCTATAATGGTTTGAACTCACCATTATAGTCACACAATTCTTTTAAATGTTAAATCTAAACAACTTAGTTTCACCTTTGTAATGTTAGGTGTACTGTTATAATTGATTTAAATTCATCATTTATCACACATTGCAATTGGTTTAGAAAGAACACAATTTATAAATATAACAATTCTATACTCCATTCAAACAGAATTTAATTCTCGATTTTACGGTATAATGCATAAAAATGATGAAATATATAAAAACGTGATGTTCGATCTTCACCTTTTTGTACCGTAAACTCTCTTGAATACAAATTTGAGACGAGCGTTTTATGAATGAAATAAACAAATAAGCATAAAAGTGCATAAAACTAACTAAAATCATTGTATCTTATAATTTGAATGAATCATAAAAATGGGATTCAGCTCACATGTGTTTTTTCTTAATAATAAATAAAAAACAAACTAAAATGTTATAATTAGTAAATAGTAAACCAAAGTTCATTTTTAAAAGATAAATCCTGATGACAGTATGTGTGAACATGTGACATTATTTTAATCAACACGAGTTTTTTAAAGATATTTTTTTATTTGCCATTGAAGGTCTGTTGGCCCAGTAATGAGCGTTAAACGACTCTATTTTGTCAAAGAATATACTGTTAATATGATTGGATTAAAATTAAATATGAATTTACATACCCGATTCTGAATTGAGATTCACTAGAGGAATTGAACTCAATAAGTAAAAGTTACTTTATTGTCCAAATGCAGACATTTGCAAGCATGAGGATAACGTAAAATATGTAATTTTTGGGACCTAAAACGATAGTTTTTTTTTTCTTGTTTACTGAACCGGCCCGGATGTTATTCGTTAGTATTTTACTTTTGAATGTAATTTTTGGGACCTAAAACGATAGTTTTTTTTTTTCTTGTTTACTGAACCGGCCCGGATGTTATTCGTTAGTATTTTACTTTTGAATATTTCACAAAATCCAAGTTAAAAGATAATTACACGTTATATATTCTCAATACTATTTTGATAACTTTAAAAATTATGTTAGGTGAGATCTACTTTAAATTAATAAGAAAATATTCTTTAAGCCAGGTTTTGTCACCTTTATATATTTTCAACACTTTCATAACACGGTTTTAGTAATTTAAGATGGAGTGAAATATTATATTTCTAAAGTTGCATGTGACAACAAAAACTTGGATGTTGAAACGAATAACTTCTATTAGAAAAATATTTGTGACAAAGGGGCATTTTGGCAATTAAAATCAACATGAAGGTCACTAATTTATTCAACTATCTATAAATAACAATGTTTTAGCAAACTGCAAAAGCATTCCATCAACTCTTTACATCACATACAAACTAAACTACCTTCAGAAACTATGTCTCCAATCACCCCTGAGATAAGAGCGTGTGCCGAAATTCTCACCGGCAACGACGTTTGCGTAGAAAAAGCCAAGTCGCTTCTAAGAGAATATCATCTTCCCGACGGTCTATTGCCTGTAAAGGACGTCGAGGAACTTGGTTTCGTAAAAGAAACTGGATTTTTTTGGATCAAACAAAAGAATGATACCACACACAAGTTTGAGAAGGCTGGAAGACACATCTCATACGCGACTGAGATCACCACGTACTTTGAGGACTGTAAGATTAAAAAGTTGTCAGGAGTGAAGTCTAAAGAGTTGTTGATATGGATTTCACTCACTGAGATCTACGCTGAAAGCCCGAAGAGTGACAAAATCACTGTAAAGACACCCACGGGAATCTCCAAGAGCTTCCCGAAGGACGCTTTTATGGCATAAGAGGCGCATTAAGAGAATCATATGGTGGTTTGGTTTCATGAATCATGGTTTTATCTATTAATGTAACTTGTTTCTTTACTGATTTCTGTATGTGTAATGAATAATCTCCTTTTGATCATGTATTCATCATTTCTTTGAAATGGTATGATTTTCATCAATGTATTATCTTGGACTTTATTGATTACTTATTTTAAAACTAGTTTTTATATAAAGTTGATATAAAGGTACTTTACAAAACTAGTTTTTATTAGTTTTCAGGGATTAAATCATGATATAATAGTTTTCTTTGAACTGCAACACCCTGGGACCTCTAAAATAATAGGGCAACACAATAAATCCTTAGGCAAAGCTCTAGGGGTGTGCAGCATCCGATTCGAATTTGAAACATTCAAAATTCGATTATCAAGTTTAGAATTCGGTTTTCAAATATTGGAGTTCGATTAGATTCGTCAAGTAATGGAATTTGAATCGAATACGGATTCAGGTAAAAAGTATAAAATTCAAAGAATTCGATTCGATTAATTCGGAAATTCCTTATTCAATTCGTTAAACAACCTTACAAAGCACCCAAACTCTTAAATTTACATCCCGTGCCTAGGGTTTGAGCCTCTACCAAGTAATCTAGCACCACATTGATATATAATAATTATTAAATTATAAAATATTGTTCCATTAAAGTCACTCAAATTTATAAAAGCTATATACTACATAGTGCTTGGATCATGTACAAGAGAGATATATTCCTATGCAAATCATACATGAGAAGGAGAAAGTGACAATTGTCATTGGCATGAAGGAAGGGTCATTTAGTCTTTTCTTAAGTGAATTAATTCCATTGATTTTCAAACGGCTATAACTTTCTCATACGTTAATATTTCTTTTTAAAAAAAAATTACACTATATTAATGAGCATTTCATTCTCTTTAATTATAGCAACCTATTGCTATAGTTAAAAACAATTTACAGAATTTTTTAATACTCGTTACTTAATTACGTGATTTTGAATACCCGGTAAGTGACTATGTGATTTTGTATGCCCAGTAAGTGACTACGTGATTTTTGAATACTCATTCCGTGATTACAGATCCAACATAAATCATTACACATTCAATATAAATTAATTACGTGATTATACGTTCAATATGATTTGTTATAACTAATGTTAATACAATTATGCGTATTACATGATTACATATTCAATAATAAGAATTTTGTTGTTTATACTTTATTAATTACGTGATTAAATCTCTAATATACGACATTATGTAGTTATTATAGGTTGATTTGGCTAATGTTTTGTAAACAATTTATCCTTAATACATGATTATACCTTAAATATTAGGTATTCCATATGTAATATTATATATTACATGTTTTGTTTTTACGAAATTACGTAATCACTCAGTAGGGTTTCACATAAATACTATAATAAAATCGCGTAATCACGAAATGGGTGTTCAAAATCACGTAATACTACATAGTCAACTATTGTTACATAATTATGTAATCACTTAGTGTGTTTCATATAAAATACTATAATGAATTCACTAATCACGTAATGGGTATACAAAATCACGTAGTCACTTACTGGGTATACAAAATCACATAGTCACTTACTGGGTATTCAAAATCAGGTAATTACGTAATGAGTATTAAAAATCCTGTAAATTGTTTTTAAGAAAACTATAGCAATAGGTTGCTCTAATTAAAGAGAATAAAATGCTCATTAATACGGTGTAACTTTTATAAAAAAAAAGCTATAGTCATTTGAAAATCAAGAGGGAAGTGGGTTTATAAGTCAACAATATTGGATTTTTCTGTTTTGTCATTTTCCCCACTTGTTTTCCATGTTTTTAGTTACGTGAGTTCTAAATTTGAGGACCACATAATATCAACTGTTGATATTGTAAATCAAGGGTTAAACTCTTCTCCTACACTTCGTACCCTTCATTCCTCTTGTACAATAATCTTTCTCATACGACTTAAGTTTAATAATTAGTGTTGGAAATATTAAAAAGGAACATACAAGTTGGTATGTTTCCTCCATCCCACATCGGTGGAGTTAGTGAAGTTTGAGTGGTTTATAAGGAATTACCTCTTATGGGCCTTCATAGTGTTAAATGGGTTGAGAAGTGGGTTAAGCCCACACGCGCGCCAAGCCGAGCCGAGCCGAGCCGCGAGCTCGCGAATGGGCGCGTTTGAGGCGCACTTTGCACTTCGCACGTACGCATCGTCGCTAGGAGCTGAGGAGTTTTTATTTTTAGCTAAGGTTCGGTTTCAGGTGGGTCAGATCTGTAAACCGAATGAGATGAGATAAGAAGGAGATAGAGATGGATTCGAAACCAGTGGGGGTTATCCCATTATCTCTATGAAACCAAATTCGTATAGGATATAGATACTGAATTCGAATGTGATATGGATGGTTATCCCACTCCCTAATTTTCTCATTCTCTGGTATAACTAAAACTATAAATAAAAGCTTCCTGAAACCTATTCTTAACATACCAATTTCGCAGCTCTCTCTCTCTCAATTGTGTGATTCGGTTTTCGTTCCAGCTTCTGCGTTTTCTGGTTTCCATTGCTGTTGGAATACCAGATCAGTTCTGCATTAAATCCTGGGAGTTTACGCTGCAGCTCACAGCAATACGAGTGCGTAAAATCCTTTAAGGACAGGAGTCATCCGTGCAGTTCAAGTTTTTCGTTTAAGAATCTTCGATCTCAAACGCCAGGTTGGTTTTAATTTTGCATGTTCTTTAAATTCGTCCGACAACGGGACAGTCTCCTTCTACCTTTCTTTAATCAGTTTGCTCAAGTTGGAACAAACTGGTTTGGCTGATAACTCGGTAATTAATAAATTTATTGTTGATTAATTTAATTTTCAACAATCTTAAAGGATTTTAGTTTTGTGTTCAAACGCCAGAATTAATGGACGCTGAACTACCAACAGCCAATCTGAGATTCATGAATTAAGAGTTTGTCAAGTTGGACAGATTCGATGGTCAGAACTATACCCGCTGGGCGGACAAGGTTAAGTTCATGCTAGTTGTGCTGAAACTTTACTATATCCTTGATCCTGATTTGCCTGCAATCCCTGATGACCCCCCTCGTGAGGCAGGAGAGCTCCCAGATGCAGATTTGGCAAAGCAAAGACTTGTCCGTAAGGAAGCTGAAGATCTTTGCCTGGGCCACATCAAAAACTCTCTTTCGGATCGTCTCTATGACTTGTACGCGCCGGTAAAAAGTGCTAGAGAATTGTGGAAAGCTTTGGAAGATAAGTATAAGGCTCATGAAGAAGGTACTAACAAATACCTTATTGCCAAGTACTTAGACTTTCAAATGGTCGATGACAAGTCAATCCTGGAGCAAGTGCATGAACTCCAAGTTCTTGTTAACAAACTGACTGCACTTTCTATTCCGCTGCTAGAAATATTTCAAGTAGGGGTCATTATTGCAAAATTGCCTCCTAATTGGAAAGATTTCTCAAAGAGAATGATGCATAAGTCTGAGGACTACTCGTTGGATGAACTGTTGAAGCACCTTCGAATTGAGGAGGAAACGCGCAACAGGGACAAAAGAGGTAAAGTCGTATCGAGTGTAAATCATGTTGCTGGAGGATCTGGTCAAAAGGGAAAAGGGGCATCAAAGAATAAGAAGTTTACTGCACCAAAGAAAAAAGAATTCAAGAAGACACAACACACTAACAACAATCAACCAAAGAGGTCTGGTAAATGCCATGTTTGTGGAGAAATAGGGCATTATGCACGAGAGTGCTCTCAGAGGAAATCTGGATCTACCGTTGGTTCTACAAGTGCTGTTGATGTTGAGAAAGTCACCAATCTAGTGGCCAGTGTGGGTCTTGGTGAAGTTAACATGCTTTCTCAATATACACGCATTGTGGCATGTAGAGGATGGTTCTTGGATTCTGGAGCAACTGTTTCATGTTTGTGGGAATCGTGGCTCGTTTCTTACTTTTGCTCCTGTTCCTCAAGGAACAGTGGTGGTGTGTGCTGATGGACATCGTGTAGAAGTACATGGTAAAGGCACGGTGCGACTAAACTTTAGAGATGGTCAAGTGGTTACCCTTCAGGACGTGTTGCATGTTCCTGGTATCACCAAGGGTCTGGTTTCTGCTGATAAGTTCGATCGGAATGGTTACAAGCTAGTTATCAAGAATCTTCGTGTGAAGTTTTCTCTAAATGACATCTATGTGGGTCAAGCAAAGAACACGGGTGGAATGTATCGTCTTGACTTGGCTGAAGATGGGATTGATGAAGAAGATTCGGATGAAGGGGGCGTTTCTGTGATTGACGGGTTTGGGAATGAAAGTGATAGTGATAGTGGTGGTAGTGTTAGTTCTAGTATTGGTGAATGTAATGCAATTGGTTTTGATTTGAATGAAATTATGTCTTCTGATTATATCGCTTGTTCAATTTCTTTATGGCATAAACGTTTAGCTCATACAAATATTAAAAACATTGAAAAAATGCAAACTAAAGGTTTATTAAAATTAAAAGATAAAGACTTTGAAAAATGCGAAACTTGTGTTAAATCAAAATTCACAAAGAAACCTTTTCCAAGTGTTCATAAACGCAATACATCACTACTAGAACTAATTCATTCAGATATTTGTGAACTGAATGGAGTTCTTACTCGTGGGGGTAAGAGATACTTTATCACTTTCTGCGATGACTCGAGCCGATACTTATATGTTTATTTGTTGCATTCAAAAGACGAAGCTTTTGAGGCATTCAAAATATATAAGGCTGAGGTTGAAAAACAAAAGGAGAAACGCATTAAAATTCTTCGCTCGGACAGAGGCGGAGAATACTTTAACCGAAAGTTTGATGCATTCTGCGAAGAAGAAGGCATCATACATGAGAGAACTGCACCTTATACTCCCCAATAAAATGGTTTGACTGAGAGAAAGAACCGAACCTTGGTAGAGATGGCTAACTGTATGTTAAACCAATCGGGTCTACCTCGTAATATGTGGGGGGGAAGCTGTGTTAACCGCATGTTATGTTCACAATAGGATCACTAGTCGTGTAATACCTACGAGTCCATATGAGTTGTGGAAAGGAAGAAAACCAAACCTAGAGCATTTGAGGGTTTGGGGGTGTCTTGCCTACTATCGCGTACCTGATCCAAAGACACTCAAACTGGGAGAACGAGCTTTCAAGAGTGTATTCATTGGATATGCTTCGCATAGTAAATCTTACCGATTGTTGGATGACGAATCAGGTATAGTTGTAGAATCCAGAGATGTGGAATTCTTTGAGAACAAGTTTTCTAGAGATGATGAAAACTCAAATGGCACCACAACTTCTAGTACTTCTGAGAAAAGGGTTCAACCCTCACCAATAGTTGAAGAACCAAGGAAAAGTACTAGAGTTAGAAAAGAGAAAAGTTATGGAGATGATTTCTTTTCTAACCTGGTTGAAGGAACTCAAAAGAAAGTGACGAGAGAGGTCATTTTCGCTGTAAATTTGGATGATGATCCTAAAACTTTCAGCGAAGCAATGTCATCTAGAGATGCCCCTTTGTGGAAGGAGGCAGTCAATGATGAAATGGATTCCATTATGGGAAATGGAACTTGGGAGTTAGCTGATCTACCTAAGGGAAAGAAACCTATTGGATCCAAATGGATTTTCAAAAGGAAGTATCATCCAGATGGATCCATCTCTGCCTATAAAGCGAGATTAGTTGCTAAAGGGTATAGGCAGAGAGAAGGGATCGACTATTTTGATACCTATGCACCTGTGGCTAGAATAAGTTCTATTAGAACTCTAATAGCGGTGTCTGCTTTGAAAGGGCTGTACATTCATCAAATGGATGTAAAGACAGCATTTCTAAATGGGTATCTAAATGAGGAGATTTATTTGGAGCAACCAGAAGGGTTTGTGATGCCTGGACAAGAGAACAAAGTGTGTAGACTTATTAAATCTCTGTATGGTTTGAAGCAAGCTCCTAAACAGTGGCATGAGAGATTTGACACCACTGTGACTGCTTTCGGGTTTCGACACAACAGTGCTGATAGATGTATTTATACTAAATGCGAACCCGGTTATACAGTCGTGATTTGTCTTTATGTTGATGATATGTTGATCATTAGCACTCACCTTGAAGGTATTTCTGAAACTAAGAAATATTTGTCCTCGAACTTTAAGATGAAAGATCTAGGAGAAGTTGATACCATTCTTGGGATCAAGGTGAAGAGAACTGGAAGTCAGATTTCTCTAAGTCAATCTCATTACATAGAGAAAATTCTGACTAAGTTTCAACACTTAAATATTAAAGAGTTTAATACTCCGTTTGATCCAAGTGTGAAACTTAATGTGAACCCTGGAAGAGCAGTGGCTCAACTGGAGTATGCGAGTGCTATTGGAAGTATGATGTATGCAACGCATTGCACTCGTCATGACATTGCTTTTGCTGTAAGCAAACTGAGTCAGTATACTGTTAATCCAGGGACAGAACACTGGAAGGCAGTGGGTAGAGTACTTGGATACCTGAAAAGGACCAGTAACTTAGAACTGACATACACGTCATCTTCCAGAATACTTGAAGGTTATTCTGATGCAAGCTGGATTGATCGCAACAATGATTCAAAATCTACAAGTGGGTGGATTTACACTCTAGCAGGAGGAGCAATTTCTTGGGCGAGCAAGAAACAGACGTGTATTGCCCACTCAACTATGGAAGCTGAGTTCATAGCGCTAGCTGCGGCTGGCAAGGAAGCGGAGTGGATTAGAGATCTACTTATTGACATCTGTCTGTGGGATGTTCCAATGCCGTCTATTCCCATGTATTGTGATAGTGAGGCCACACTATCTAAAGTATACAACGCAGTGTATAATGGGAGGTCAAGACACATAGGTCTTCGGCACAATTATGTGAGACAACTGCTTGAAAGTGGTACCATCAAGGTTGTCTATGTCAAGACAAGTAAAAACTTGGCAGATCCGTTTACTAAACCTCTGACGAGAGATTTGGTTGTGAATACCGCGAGAGACATGGGTCTAAAACCACAATAGAATCGTTAGTGATGGAAACCCAACTTGAACTTAGTGCTCCTATTTCTCAAGTTTAATGGGTAAAAACGAAGTCACTTAACGATAGAAGGTACTATCAAATTTGATAGATCCATGTGAGGTATGATAGTACGTCGTTGCCGAGAACAAGGGTGAGCTTATGCTCTTAACAAAGTTTTGGAGGCATCCAAGCAACGTGGGTGATGTAAAACTTTGCCTATATGATCTAGGGGTGGTGCCGCCTCGAGTGAAGATTAGTGGTTTATCTTCTAAAGGGTCATGAAAAGGATTTATAGCGCACGGCCATATTCGCGCTCAGAGAGAACGCAAAGTCAGCTGGTGATGTGTGGGGGTAAACCGAAGGGGGCTATCAGGTTAATGGTTTAATTCCATAGGACACCATCTAATCTGTCTCTTCTTGTTTATCAACATAAACTGGGTTTAATCTTAGTGACACCTAGTGACATCATTAGTCTAAGTGAAAGGAAACATTCCAACTTGGTGGGGGATTGTTGGAAATATTAAAAAGGAACATACAAGTTGGTATGTTTCCTCCATCCCACATCGGTGGAGTGAGTGAAGTTTGAGTGGTTTATAAGGAATTACCTCTTATGGGCCTTCATAGTGATAAATGGGTTGAGAAGTGGGTTAAGCCCACACGCGCGCCGAGCCGAGCCGCGAGCTCGCGAATGGGCGCGTTTGAGGCGCACTTTGCACTTCGCACGTACGCATCGTCGCTAGGAGCTTAGGAGTTTTTATTTTTAGCTAAGGTTCGGTTTCAGGTGGGTCAGATCTGTAAACCGAATGAGATGAGATAAGAAGGAGATAGAGATGGATTCGAAACCAGTGGGGGTTATCCCATTATCTCTATGAAACCGAATTCGTATAGGATATAGATATTGAATTCGAATGTGATATGGATGGTTATCCCACTCCCTAATTTTCTCATTCTCTGGTATAACTAAAACTATAAATAAAAGCTTCCTGAAACCTATTCTTAACATACCAATTTCGCAGCTCTCTCTCTCTCAATTGTGTGATTCGGTTTTCGTTCCAGCTTCTGCGTTTTCTGGTTTCCATTGCTGTTGGAATACCAGATCAGTTCTGCATTAAATCCTGGGAGTTTACGCTGCAGCTCACAGCAATACGAGTGCGTAAAATCCTTTAAGGACATGAGTCATCCGTGCAGTTCAAGTTTTTCGTTTAAGAATCTTCGATCTCAAACGCCAGGTTGGTTTTAATTTTGCATGTTCTTTAAATTCGTCCGACAACGGGACAGTCTCCTTCTACCTTTCTTTAATCAGTTTGCTCAAGTTGGAACAAACTGGTTTGGCTGATAACTCGGTAATTAATAAATTTATTGTTGATTAATTTAATTTTCAACAATTAGTACTACTACGTTGTTAGGAAATTTTTCATAAGCATTTGTTTGTTTTTTAGATAACCGATTTTCACACATGGTCAATTGTATGTACTCATATCAACACTTAAAAGTATAGACGAAGTAAAACTATTAATCTTAAAATAAGATGGTAAAATTACAAATAAAACATCAAATGTTACAAAAAAAATATTTAGAGACTTATCAATTATGTACACACATTTTCATTTCAAATTGTTTTTTTTTATTCAACCCGTGTAATACACGGGCAGCTAACCTAGTGTGTATATATATGATTAAACTCATACATAGTTGAGCCTGTGAAATAGTCTAACTTTATAACAGAATATAATTTGTTTTTTTTTTCTTCATAATATATCTTAGTTTGTGTTAATTCGAAAAGAACAATCAGCAATTAGGAAACAACTTTGCATCTATTCCTTAACTTTAATATTTATAGCAAATGTCAAAACAATAAACGATACTGAAACTTGACTATTTTTTAGAGTTAAAAAAAAATATAGATAAAAAAAATGTTTAAACGATTTTGATAAAACAATGAAGAAACTTATAGAATAATCAATAGATATTGAGCAATTTATATATTCACCAAGTTTGAAGAATAAATCCGTCATTTTTATATTACATATATATTTCGAATTTTGATAAACTAGTATTACGTCCCCCGCGTTACGGTGGGGGCGTAAAACCGTAACAAATAGCACCAATGTCACAGTACCGTCAGTAACCACCAACACTTAAGTTGCGGTATGTTAATACGGAAAAATTAGACCGAACGTAAAACATAGAAAATAATAACTAAGTCGATTTAGGACCTGCTTGTTACGACGAACCTATCAAACGGGAAAAAAATAGGCAACATAAAAACGTTGAACCACACACGCACATTACGTTAGTTGACTTGCAAATATTAGAACAAAGCGTAAAACAAAACATAAAAACGATGAACCGCACATGAACATTACGTCGAGTTAACTCACAAAATTTAGAACAAAACGTAAAATGAAAATTTTGTGAGATATGAAACGTATATGGGACAAAGTTGAATGTGAAAAAATTGTGAAGTTAAATTGAAAAAATAAAAAACTTTTGACTTAAAAGTAAAAAATCAAAGTAGTGTTAGATTAAAAGTGTATCATTCATTTTTTTTTTTTTTTTTAAAACCTCCCTAAAATATTGTACAACTTCTCTGTCCAACAAAGTGTTGCTAATTTATAATAGGTAAATTTACAAACCAACCACTACGTTAATAAAGAAATGTGAATTTTACCCCATATCTTTTATTAAATTATGATAAACTGTAGTATATTTTTGAATTCTCTTTTTTTTAGTTTTTATAAATTTTAATTCCCTTAAATTCTAGATCTTTACAAAATGCACATACAACTAATTAGTATCCATGTAACCTTGTCCGAATGGGTTCAACATTTCTAAAAAAATGCTCAAGAAGTCTGAGATACCAGAAACGCGGATCTAACCCGACACACAAAGAATACCCACCACTCAACCCGCCCATGTAACCCATTTTGCCACCTCTAATTGTGTTGATAGACTTGCACAACGGGTCCATGTTTGATTACGAATGCTGATGATAATGTCCAGATAAACATGTTCCAAACAAATACAACGAGATCATAACCCGCCTATTTAGAGAAAATCAAACCCAAAAGACCAATTAGCCACGATAAGATGGATCCAACGACCCAGGCTACAAGGACAAAGACGACAATTCCAGCTAATATGGTAAGAAAAGGAGGTCCTTGGGCATTGCTTGTATCACCATCTGTGATTGCTTCATTAGATTCTCCTGATGGCTTGTTTATTGCATGTAACGAAGGCAACCTCTTGCCTATCAACGGTCCAGGAGAATTCTTGAACCTGGTCAAGTCGATGAAAGACATCACAAGCTCAAGTAAGAAGAAGAAACTTCTGAAAATCTAAGATAAAACCACAAATATATAGGATGTGGAGGTTTTTATACAGCTAGCTATACATGAACTAATTGATGCCAACCAAACATGTCCTAAAGACATTTAAACCCCTTAAAGGTCACCTACCCAACACAAGTTGTGTTTTTACCTGATCGGCTGATCCCAATTGTTAGCAAGCTATCGGTAGAGTCCCATAAGTTTACCATTAACGGGTTCTCACATTCACCAAAAAAAAAACATGTCCTAAAGTCATAAGTGATAGGTCCATGCGTAGTCGAGCGCCATCCAGCCGTGATGGTCACCATGGGGCCTCCATAGCGCCGGGAACACCCCCGCGTTATGGAATGTGAATTTTGCGAGCCGCAATGGTGATAACGTGGCGATGTTGGATGAATGTGGGTTGGGGAATGTGTATGTGGTGGGGTTATGTGGTTTTATAAGGTGTGACCACTATATATGGCCTAAGTATTTTACGAAACGTTCCTCAACTACATGATATTTAGCATATCTTCAAATCAAGAGCAGGTTGTTCATTATTAGGCCATGTGTAATGGTAACCCCCCATAACCCCTTGCGATTTGGGGTTATACGACACGTGGCAAATGTGTAAGAAAAGGGGGTTATATAACTTGAGTGTGTAGTGGTTAACCCCTTCAATTATATATGTGTGTGTGTGTGTGTGAGAGAGAGAGAGAGAGAACCCTTGGTGTAGCGCCGTTATGCTCATCACGGCCATAGCGCGGTGCATAGTTGTTAAAAGTCATCGTCTCTTGCGCCTAGGCCCAATTTCTTAGCAAGGCGAGGCAATTGCGCCTTAAGTCAAGGCAATTGCGCTTTAATTCTTCAGGTGATGGTTCATGCGCATATTCCAGCGAGATTCCTAGATTCTAGAGAGTTTCCGGCCAAATTCTTTAAATTCTGGCAAAATTCCAGCTAGACTTCTACTTTTATCTAACGAAAACTATTTTTCTACACTAATAAACTAGCATTTATAAGTTTTGGTACTAAATAGACAATATAAAATGTTATATAATAGCTTTAGTTTTATTTTATTTGAAGAATAGTATTAATTTCTATTATATACAAATATTTTAAGTTTTTTTTGCAGTGCGCTTTTTTTTCTCAGGCCCGCGCTTTTTTTGCGCCTTGCGCCTAGGCCACAGGCGAGACTTATGCGCCTTGAGTGCGCCTATCGCCTTTAATAACTATGGCGCGGTGTGCATAGGCGCTATGGGGCGTTTTGTGTGAAAATGGCGCCATATGCAGCCCCACTACGGAAGGACTTAGGGTGGACGGTATGGTTGGGGTGAGTTAGGGTGTTTGAGTTTTCTCTACCCAATAATATAAAGCCATGTCAACTCCCCCCTTCACTCCCCATTTTCTACTCAAACACTAGGTATGGTTCAAACACCCACTCAATTAAAAAATAAAAAATTTTGATTGGTTCTTCTCTCCACTCTCCTCTCGCTCTCTCCTCCATCACTCCTTCTCCACCTTCGGTGAATAGTCACCGATTTCTCTCCCTCTCTCCTACTCCCCACTCACCATTCAAACACTAGGGGTGGTTCACCGATCCGTGAAACCATTCCCCGAGCTCGGTCCCCGCAACCATACCGACTCCCCTTGTACTTTAGCATACTTTCTTGCAATGAACCAATGCATTCAACAGGCATAGTATTGATCAAGTACAATCACACCATACCGAATTCCAATCAATAAAAGGTTACATCTGCTAAATAAAATTAGATGTTTATATTTCAAGATCGCAGACACCTTCCCCGACTAACAACGAAAGCCTCTCTTTCGGTCACCCGAAAACTATATATCCAAACAATTACCACTGCAGTAACACATTTCTATATTATGTTATTTTAAAAAACAATTATAAATATACCAATTAATGGGAAGAGCTCGAGCTCTTGTAAGTTTAACAAGATGAAATTGATTGTTTCAAGCTGAAATTGAAACTAAAATTGAGTCAAATACCAATTGTACCCCCAAATCCTACCTAAACAACAAGCCCTAATAAAACATACAAAGAAAACATTTTATGAATGATATATATGATGAAATTGAACAGGATGATAGAACGATTGAGATAAAGAACCTGAGAATTGAAGTTGAGTGAGTGAATGAAGCACGATGGAGATTGATTGATGATGAATCAGGTCGACAAATTGGATTGTGATGAAACCCTAGCTTGCTAAAATGAGCTGGGGGTGCACTATAGCAGAGAGAGACGATTGCCATTTTCTATCTTTGTTAGTTTGTTTCTTCTCTCCGGGCTAGTAACAAACATGCTCTGATATAAAATTAGTGGTGTGGGTAGTTTGTCCAATAGGTTGTGTTGAACCGGCTACAATCGGTCTGGTTAAGTATTTTGAATTGTCTTCATCTTTGGTTGTTCGGATGAAGTTAGATTAGAGTGAAAATAAGTCAAGCTACTTGTGAGTTGCTTGAGATCGGTTTGAAACAATCAAAGCTCAAACGACCTAGACTCTAAGTCCGAGCCAACTTGCGAGCCTAAACAAGCTTGTTATTTATTTTTTATTTAATATTTTAAATGTATATTTACATAAGTATAATTATTATTTATATAATTATGATAAATAACTAAATAATATATATTTATAGGGTCAGCATTTAGGGGAAACGGTGAAAAGTGTGAGAACGGTGAAAACGATTTTGGTGTTAACATGTGGCATTGATGCTAAATTACACTAAGGGATAATATTGTCAAAAAACCCACTCACATGAACTAGGTGTTCAAATAAAACGCCATAAAAACACCCAATTCAGAAAAATGCCATCAAAATACCCCAGTTGAAAACGCCATAAAACACCCAGTTCAGAAAAACGTCATGAAAATACCCAGTTAAAAACGCTATAAAACACCCGGTTCAGAAAAACGCCATGAAAAACTCAAATGAAAACGCCATAAAACACTCAGTTCAGAAAAACGCCATGAAAATACATAGTCTAAAACGCCGTAAAACGCTCAGTTCTGAAAAACGCCATAAAACCCAGTTCATTTTTTTTTCGAAAAGTATATCAGTAGTATACTCGTTGGAAAAGATAAAAAAACGATGAATTTTATGGTGTGATTTTTTTGAAAAAATAATCGCATATAAAAAAGTTATTGGCGTTTAAATATGATCAGGGGAAATGACATGTGATTAGCATGTGCACCCTTGTTTGGATCTTCCTATTTTACCCCTCCTGGTAGTTCCAATGCCTCTAGTATTTACACAAATGTCACCGCATCAAATTCAGCCACAAACCACTAAGATCTTGTGGCTGAGAATCGTTCTCATCGTTCTCACATTTTTAAGTGTTTTCTCTTGATCCTGTTCCTATATTTATACACACACTATGTTATATATAAAGCTTATAAAAGAATATGATTATAACTAATATAAATCATGTAAGAAATAATAAATGAGTCGAGCTTGAGGTTCAGGCACGAATTGAGCAGAGCTTCAGCTCAAACTCTTATAAGTCAAACGAGCTTGAGCTTGAACCTAGTTAAGCTCAGGCTTGGCTCTCTTTTACAACCGTAGGTTAAAGAGGTAAAAAGGTCAAATGGATTAACCAGATTTTTAAACTTTCTTGCATGTTTTTTATTTCAAGATGCATTTATTAGTTTGTTTACAACTTTATTCATATGTTATTTAATTTTTATACTATACTGCATGTTTTGTTAGCATTCTAAATCAATATTGGTTTCACATATTGTTTTATATTTTAAATTTTAATTTACTTATAATATTATCTGATTTTTTCAACCTGCTGATTAATGGACCTGTAAGACTTTCAATTATGAAACATTAAGAGATGAGTGCAGACTTCAAATTTTATGTATTAATTTTTTTTTTAAAGTTTTTACTATAGATAACTTATTTTAAATGGTAATATTTACTATAATATGTTTTTATACAAAGTTCTTCATACAAAGTCGAGCTTAGAACGACAAACTCAAATTTACTCTTAAATTTTACTAAACATCTACCAGTGACGGACCCAGGAATTATTTGCTGGGGGTGCGGATAAGTGTTCAACCATATTTTTAAGTGGTGCGGTCGGGTTTTTTGCTTAAAATATACACTAAATATTATTTTTACAAGGGGTGCGGCCGCCCACCTTAACCAAAGGGTGGATCCGCCCTTGACATCTACAATAAAACAAGTTACCTCACCACTTGGGGATAACACCATATTACACTTTTTGGACTACCACGCTACAAGCCCTTTGATACCAACTAAGGCTGGAGGGTGTGGTTGGAGCCCTATAGGGGCTTTATCAAGCCATGTAGGATCCACGTCAGCCATCGAGCCCTCTTTTAATTTGGAGGGTGTGGATGGAGCCTCACTTGAACAAAATTAAAAAAAAAAATTGATTGTAACACCCCGTGTTTTCACGAGTGAAAGTCAAAGTCAAGGTCAAAGTCAAAGACCGATTTCGCGCGACTTGACTCGTAGGAATGTTTTTATTTTATTTATATTATGTGGAGTAAGTGTCGTTCATTATAATAATCGAATCATGCTGATCGTATTTCAATCGACCAACGACTGTGAATAATAGGAAGTAACAATGCGATAAAGTTAATCAAGCTATGCTAATCAAATCGACATCGAATCGTAACTCGAACTGTGTATTTTACTTGTTGTTTATACGTGTGTGTGTGCCTTACGTGTTACCTGTGCATGTTTATTTTTTTTTTTATGTTATGTTGTGATAATCAAGCGAACACAATCGAACTCGAAGTCTAACTCGAATGTAAACGAACCCGAACCCGAATTCCGAGTCGAATCATATAAGAAGTAGTTGGGACTGAAAGTAATTTGACTAGGAAACCCTATCGAATCGATCGCAAATCGAAACCGAAGCAACATCGCGCCGAACGCACCTATTCAGGCGACATCCGCACGGATTGCCAATCCGCACGCATGACCAATCCGGGCGGATAGCCTATCCGGGTACGTGCCATCCGCACGGCTCACCCTTTCCCTTTTTGGCATCCTATAAATACACGGGTCACTCTCCAACTTTTCCACTTTTGGCAAGTGACGTCCGAACCACACGCATTCTTCACTTTTTCTCAGATTTCTCTCAATCCAGGTAAGATCTTGCACTAATTCTTGTACATTCTTGATCACTACACAATTCTACACCTTTCCATCTTTCAAATCTTCACTGTTAACCATGAAATCATCAAGATTTGAGGTATTCTCGGGTGACGTCATCATGAAGTTCTTATGAACTTCAAGCTTGACCTCATTCCACCAAGAATAACTCAGATCTGAACGATTTCCATAAGATTTTACAACAACTTCACCTAAATCTAAACATTTCTAAGGATAAAAGGGTTGAAAGAAACAAACCTAAGTTCTCTCCTTCTTTTACCCTTAAGATCGGTACGAATCTGATCGGTTCTAGTCTCTACTCGATAATAGTGATGCACTAGTCCTAGATCTGGAATTCTACCGCAAGACACCTGATTTCGGGGTCAACCGGAATGACCGTTCTGAGTCGCCGACATGTCGAGTCAGGGTGGTTCCTGGCCGGCTTAGTCGTGCGGGTAAGAATACGATTCCAAGTGGTTGCCACGTAATCAGAACGTCTCGATAAACGACAACAGAAACCAAGAGTAGACGAACGGAACAATCAGACCAGAGACTGTCCGCACGGACAAGCTGTCCGCACGGACAAGCTGTCCGCATGGACAGGCCATACGGACGGGTTGTCACCCGGACGAGCTACCCTTGGGACCCACTTTCCAAACAAAGTTTGAGTATCGACGAATGAGCAATCCGGACGGACGACCTCTGAATGGATTACTCTTCGGATCATGAGATACTAAGGCCTTAAAATAAATTCAAACAGTGTTCATCCGCACGGCCGAGTCGTCCGCACGGACAGGCTATCCGGACGGATTGTCTCTGCCCGCGCGCACAGACTGTCCGCACGGATTACCATTGTCCGCACGGACTACCATCCGTACGGATTGTTGTCCGCGCGACCGGCTTGAAAGGTAGAAACACTTAAATGTTTTCTAAATGCTACAACGAAAACTTCAAAGCACAAGCCATCATACACAAACACATCCTTGGGAAGAAACAATCCACTTGAACGTTTATCCGCACGAACAACTTGTCCGTACGGATAAGCAATCCGCACGCGCGACTAGTCCGCACGGATTACCATCCGCACGTATAGCCCACGCGCACGGATAGCTTATCCGGATGGGTCACCATCCGCACGGATTACCATCCGTACGGATAGTTCACCCGCACGGATGACTTCCTCTCACGGATAGTTGATCCGCACGATCAGCCATCCTAGCCTCTCGCCTTGTACTGTTTTGCGTGTCACTTATCCTTACGTTATCAAATCTATTCAGGCTAACCGTACTCGCTGAAAAGCGCTCCCTTCAATCCATTAATCGCTGTGAGTATACTCGAACCCTTTTTGCTTTTAGCACTTTTGGGTGTTACATACGTTACGAATATTCAAACTACAACTCTCACACTACTCAAGCTATTTTTAACGCTAAACCATTTATGCATGTTATACGTGGCTTATGAATGCTTGTTTGTTATGTTTACACATGGAATGCTGTCTACCTGCCTTAGCAACGATAGTACTGTAGTTTGGACTCAGCACCCGTTCACACGGGGGTTGTTATGGATCTTTTACTTGCATGGATTACGGTGGTAATCATGTATTGCGAACTGCCTCGGGCAGTCAACCCGCAGTCATTGGTATCGATGGATCTATGTCGATAACTAACGTGCTTCATTTCACTATGTGTACGTGCTGGTTATGCGTAAACGAATTCGAACTCTATATGCTATTATCAAACTTGTATGCTCACCTTTACATTTTATGTATTGACTTTATTTTAACGTATGTGACAGGTGCTTAGGTTGCTTATATGCTTCTCGGGCTGTGATGAAATTGAAGCTAGGAACTGGAGTCCTAGAAACCAACGAATAAATTTGTTATGTTTAAATCTGAGTTGTCGGAACAGAATATTTGTCTTGATGCTTTGCCTGTAATAACTATTTAACTGTTTAAGTTACGGTATGGGACGTGATATTTAATTAAATGGTAATGATAGTTGTTATGGAAACTTCTGGACAATCTGTTTCGCTCAGTGCCACGCCCCGATGATTCCGCCATCGGTTGGGGTGTGACATTGATTGGACTAAAACTAGTGGGCCCCACCTGAACATTTCGAACTTGGCGCTACCATGGTGGCGAATGGAAGATGGCGTCCCCCTCTTCACTTGGAGAGTGTGGTGATGGAGCCCATATGGGCACTATACATGCTGAGGTGGCGGGGGTGGCGCCCCCACACCCTCCAGCCTAACTCAATTATAACATATTTTTTATGCCATAAACACATTACACATGTAACTTTTATATAAATTATTAGATATTTTGCACGAAAGTCTTATGTTATGTCCATGTTTTAGTTCTCTCATTGTTTTCCCACGTGTAATACGTTTGGTCCTTAAAGGATGTCTTTTTGTTTTTAGTCAATTTTTATAAAATGGCCAATATATATGTTAAAAAAAACTAATAGTTAAAAATAGTTCTAATCGCCCCTGCCACCACTGATCAAAACTGAGATAAAACTTCCAAACACAAAATCAAATCCGCAACCCAACCGAAATTGGATTGAAGACCTAATTAGCAGGTGATGTGTGATTTGCGACCATCGATCTAAGGTGTGCTATTGAAAGTTGAGCTCGAGGTGATCAAAGGCAGCAGTGAAAGAGGCAAGTGGTGTTCAGGTGTACACAGATTACATCTTTTGGATATTTAATTTGTACCTCAAGACAGTTTTTTTTGTCTTCCTAAAGTCTTGCATTTCAAATTTCTTTTTAAAATATTTAACATATATATAAGCCTCCGATGAATTCTAATTATATATCATGTCAGCAACGCATACTATAACTATATTGTACTCGATACAAATCTCTTTGTAAATTACACTTGCCTCTTTTATATGTTCTTATTCTTCGACATATTTTACTGCATTCGATGGGTACACTTGCCTATCATTGTGCTCTAGAGAGTCTAGGTTAGGTTTGGTTAAGTAATTTTAGCATACCATATATAACACATTACCCCCAACTGTAGTGGTCTCTTTCGACACCTCTCGTAATACACGGTCTCCAAGTCTAAGAATGATTGCACTATGAGCCTTCTCCAAAATATCCTTCTTCTCTTTATAAGTCAATGCACCAGGCAGGTTTGCCTCTCCAAGTAATGCATCATTGATTCCCTAATGAACCAAAAGAGCCCTCATCTTAACTCGCCATACACTAAAACCATTCTTCCCGTCGAATTTCTCCAATTTCAACTTCGTTGAAACCATTCTTGATATCAATTTCACCCCAAATTGATCAAGTTCTGGATCGAGCCTAACGCATGCTCTCATACCAACTGTTATGAATAAACACTAGAATTAACAACCGAAACCAACAATTCACTTTTATTAACGATCTATTGAAGTTTGATACATACGATTACAAGAAACGAAAGAGAAAACGATTAACCCTGATTTTGAACTCACCTGTTGATTACATGGCCCTAATCCAAATGTTAACGGCTATTAACAACTTCTAACAAACCAAGAACCATTATTGACACATATGGTCCTTGAACTTATGACCATCAAGTGAACTGCTCTATAGAGCATCTCAGTGATGCTCTACAAGTTGTAATTCTCATAAGAAATACGGTTCCAAAATTTCTATATCAATCAAGTTGGCCTTTATTATGGGAAGTGGTCCACAAGGTTAGGAGAAACGAAAAAGTAAACAAACCTAATCGTTGACTTATAAGCATTGACCAAGAAAGTTATCAAAAAATAATAAAAAAATATTAATACCAATCAAATGATGCATGTTAGGCTCTCCACCTTATTACAACTCCCAAATCATTCAATTCAATTAAATCACAAGATATATTTAATCAAATAATTATGTTCATATTCAATCACATAAACAATAATAAATCAATCATCCATATTATGCACACATAAATCAACCAAAAACCAAAAATATATCAACCCACATCTAATATTCACAATACAAACACATGATGATCAAAACCTAAGGAGAATGATCATGGGTAGTAATGGAGTCTTGTCTTGTAAAAGACCTTGAGCCTTTGTTGGACGGAGATGTCTCACCGCCGGCGGGCAGGTCGGAGAGGGCAGCCATCATTTGGCGAATACTAACCGAGCGAACCCTTCTAAAGCTGGTTGCCCGGAGACTAGGGGCAGTCTTTGAGAAGATATTGGAAGAACTTGATAGAATAAGATAAACAAGAACTTGAACAAGTATGAACAAACCAATCTTTATAAGAGTGTCACCGGAAATAATATCCTCCATTGCCATGTTGCCGGAAAATTGTATTATGATGAATATATATGTATGTGTATATGTGTGTGTGTGTGTGTGAGAGAGAGAGAGAGAGAGAGGTAGAGGGAGGGAGATGAATCCAAATGGAAAATTAGATTAAAGGGGTTGCAAAGGGGAGACTTATATAAGAAGGTTTTGATGACTTGAAGTATGTCGATATATATATAACTTTAAAAATTTACAAGTTAATTGACTCAATCTCCCTTGCTTATATTGAATATTATCAACAAATACTTTAAGATAATACGTGCTGGTAGAAACTTATACATCATAAAAATGGCATGTGAAGTAAATGATGTATTTTATATAAATAGTGTGTTATACAAGTATACCACGTCAAATTTAAGTAAAAGTTGTTGACATAAAACCTTTTTATATAAATTGCTTTATATGAGATCCATAAAATGATTATGGGTATGTTTGGCATAGAGCTTTTAGAAGTTTTTATCTTTAAGCTTTTAAGAAAAAGCTCGTACTCAATAAAAAGTCATGTTTGATTAAAGAAGTTTGAAGCTTTTATGTTAGAAGTTTGAAGATTTTATGTTAAAAGTTTGAAGTTTTTGGTTAAACGATCCTAATAGTAGTGTTTAGAAGGAGCTACAAGCTTTTAGAGGAAAAATAATTATTTTAACCTCTAAAGTTAGTGAACTTTTTAGTGCACAAACTTTTTAAATTTTTAATTATGTCTATTTTGGACATGTTATTAAAAGCTCCGGCGATTCTGCCAAACACCAAATATATTTAAAAATCTACAACTACTAACTATCAGCTACAGCTACCAGCCACCAGCTAACAGCTTCCAGCCACCAGCCACTAGCGTCCAGTCACCAGCTACTTTTGCCAAACATATCTTATGTTTCTCATCTCTATAATGTACATTATTACACTACAATCAATTGTAAAAAATAAAAATAAAATAAAAGAACACTAAATTTTCTTGATCATATATTAATTAAATTAATATGTACATTATGCAATTTTTGTTCTTCCAACATTTTTTTTATTAAGATAAGTAATTTCTTTCATTTATATTTTGTGTGCGTGTGTGTTTTTACAAGGAGAACATAAATAAAATCAATATACTTGAAAGGGTTTAATCATGTGTCTTATAGAAATGGTATAAAAAAGTTGTTATCATGATCATAATCAAACAAATATACGTTTTTTTTGAAATGTTATAATTTTAAATATAAAAAATAAATGAAGCAAAAGTTATCAAATTAAGGATATCATATGCATGGTTGTGGAGTACAAACTACAAAAGCCATCCACTTTGACTTGCCTTGTTGAACTTGACAACGTTGTGTCATGGAAATATCGTGTAATCCATAAAGAAAGTATGCCACGTGGATAATAATAATAATATGAAAATGATATAATCAAATAATGACCATCGGTTTCCTCTACTCCACAAATGATAAAGAACGAAGTAATGGTCTTGTTTGGGCAACAAAACAATGGTCATTATCCAAAACGAACAAACAAAGTAATGATCGATCATATGAAAGACAATAAATTAAATTAAAAAAAATACTATATAAAATATCATGTATTTTAATATTATTAATTTCAATTTCTAGCATGAGCATTAATAAAAGTACATGGATCACCATCTCAACAAAAGTATGGTCGGTTAGAGCCATAAAACCCCCCATAACGGCCATGCTAACAGCATAACTATTATTGGGATTTATGTTAAAGATTTTATCAATTTTATATGTATCCTATTTGAAAATGATGAGGTCTTTCGTATTTGATGAGTATATATAACTCGCAAAGGCAAAAAGGTGTTGAGTCGTCTATTTTGATGAGAGGAGACGTCAAGGAACCAAAGTATTGTTTTCAATAGGATCAGATTTGTTATTCAGAAGAGGGTTGCGACGCAGCTTGTTGTTCATTTACCTGTCATTCTACTATAAATTTTCATATGGAAACGTGTTAATGAATAATGAATCTTGAAAATTAAGGAAAATCAAATTATTAATGAGAATTTAACAATATGATATCTACTAACAGTATAAACAAATTTGCTAACAAAGTAACCTTAATTTGCAGTAAAATAATATTACAGAAAAATAGTAATCATACAGATAATAACAGTAAGACTGAATAATAATCATTAAAAGTTAACACTCAAAATAATATAAGTAGGTCTTTCTTCTGTAAAGCTTTGAATCCAAAATAATTTTGTATTGGCTTATGCTTTAGTTGGTTGATTTGTTGTTAACCTAGATGCTTACTTAAATAATAAAGTGCTTTATATATTCATAGTTGGTTTACTATGATAACGATGGTTAAACCTATCCCTTTGATTGTAGCTACCAATTTTAGGATTGTAATTCATAGTCTTTGAATTGACCATATATTTAAGGTTGTTATTTTGATTTTTAACTTGTAATAATATAACTGTATAGACTTTATTTTAAACTAGGTCAAATGTTTGAACAAAGTTTGCAATTCTTAGACTAAGCGGTATGGGGCCGGCTTAGGCCCGGCGAGGCGCGGCGCTGGTCCCCCACACCGCCCCCCTCTTCCCGTCCCGGCGTATCCGGCTCCCCACAGACGAAGTCGACGGGCCCATTTTCAAACACCGTTGTAACGGCTAGAATTATTAAAAAAAAAAAAAAAAAAAAAAAACCTTTTCACTTTAAATATATACCCATTCTTCTTTCATTTTTTATACCATTTCCTCAATATTTCACCCATTCTTCTCTCCCATTCTCATCCATTTTTATAAAAAAAACACTCTGATTTTCATCCACAATGGCATCTAATTCTTGGTGGTCCTCGTCTTCTTCTGACGAAGAGGAGATGTTTTTCGCAAACGCTGTGGTAAAGGCGGCGCAGATTCTTTTGAAGGAGGAAGAGGAAGATGGCTCGTCTGAAAACGTTATTACCAGACGAATACGGATTAACAGAGACCGCCAAGGTTTGTCATTAATAAATTTTATATATTTATATATTTCCTCGTATTTATATATGATTATTGAAGACGAAGGTCGGACGATTTGTGAGTATGATGAGAATGCATCTTACGGGAATACTGTCCCGGTAGATCCGACGCAACAGGATTTAAACTCGTTCGCGCTAACCAACGACTACACGCATGCAAACCTTCAACACGATTTGGTAGAACATATATGGAACAACGTAAACGTCGGGGAAGGTGACGAAGACGAAGACGAGTAGTGTAATTTTTTTAAATTTTTAAATGTTGTTTTTTTTTATAAATTTTAGGTAATGTATTTTTTTTTAGGTTATGTAGTTTTTATTTATGTTATGTAATGGATTTTATTATCTTTTTTATGTGTTATTTATATTTAAATTTTGAATTATTTTTAGAGTAAATTACAAGTTTTGTCCTTTATGTTTGTCCCAAATTTCAGGCGCTGCCCTTTACCTTTAAAATTGATGAGTTTTGTCCTTAATGTTTCCAAATCTTGCACGTTACGTCCTTTATGGCAAACCCAGTTAGATTTTTTGGTTAAATCTGCTCACCAAAGGGTATTTTTGTCTTTTTACCTATATATTTAGTATTATTATTTAAAAAATTAAAACAAAATATATTTAAAAAATACTATTATTATTACTATTATTTATATACATATACAAGTATATATATCAGATCATCAGATTCTTCACTCTCTCTCCCTCTATCTACAACTCTCTCTCTCTCTCTACCACCATCCACCACCGCAACCACCATCCCCCACCCCTACAACCATCATCCCCACCCCTGCAACCACCGCCCCCACCCCACCTACCACCACCACTGTCAACACCACCAACTGCCACCGCCCCCACTCTCTCTCTTCTCTCTACCGCCCCCACTCTCTCTCTCTTCTTCGTCTTCCGACGCTATTTGACCGGCGAAGTGGTGGCTCTAATTTCTTAGTTTCTTCCTTCGATTTTGCAGCCTGGAGATAGAGAGAGAGAGAGTAAACGAAGAGTGAAGATCGGAGTCAAAAGAGGGGAAGAAATCGGATTTGCAGATACCCTCTCTTGTCGGATTTGCAGCTTTGTATCACCATCTCCACCACCATTCAAATCTTGTCGGATCTAACCCCATCTCCTTCATTTCAGATACCCTCTCTCTCTCTACTTCTCACCCAATTTACACACTCAAATCCTCACAAAATCACTCAAATTTCTCTTTAAATTCTCTACCAGTATGTTGTTACGATGTCGCCGGAGCCGACAATTGACTCGATTGAAGGTTCGCAAGGCCGTAATTCAGTCAGATTTGGACAGATGTTTCAGATATGAGAACTAATGGTAAATTAGGTTTAATTCTGATGTCGGCTTGATCCTGGACCAGCTTCAAAACTTGTGAGATTGATGATAAAAGAGTTTATTTATTTGAGATTTGAGGATTTTTTTTTTTGTTCAGATGATCTGGGTTTTTTTTTTTTTTTTTTGTTCAGATGATTTCGTAGGGCTAGATGTTCAGATTTGGGGATTTTTTGTTTGGAGATTATTTCGGTTGAGAGAAAGAGTGGGGGGGGGGGGTAATTGATGAATCTTTTTAGTTTTTGGTGATGGTGGATCGAAGGGGTGGATGTTGATGGTGATGATGGAGACGGTGGAGTGTGATGGTGGGTCAGGCGATGGTGGAGATAGTGGGTGGTCGGTGGCAGGTGAGGGTGGGAGGAGGTGGTCGGCGGCAGGTGAGGGTGGGAGGAGGTGGTCGGCGGCAGGTGAGGGTGGGAGGTGGTGGCGGCAGGTGGTGGGAGGTGGTGGGTCTAAACTTTTGAAGATGGTGGGGTATTAATTTTATGTTAATTACACAAATTTCTCTAAAAAACGAAATTACAAAAATGCCCTCATGTGCCTTGCACATGATCAGATTTAACAAAAAAAATTAACTGGGTTTGCCCTAAAGGATATAACGTGCAAGATTTGGAAACATTAAGGACAAAACTCATCAATTTTAAAGGTAAAGGGCAGCGCCTGAAATTTGGGACAAACATAAAGAACAAAACTTGTAATTTACTCTAAAAATAATTCAAAATTTAAATATAAATAACACATAAAAAAAGATAATAAAATCCATTACATAACATAAATAAAAACTACATAAAAAGTTAAACAATAAAAATTAAACATTAAACAATAAAAGTTAAACAAATAAATAAATTAAACAATAAAAAAATATGTGGGGTAGCCCCATCCTCCACCCCCTCAAAAGTGAAGGAGGCCCATCCTCCATAGGATGGTGATGTGGCGCCTATATTACGGCCCATCCTTACGGGGATGGAGCTCTCCATACCCTTTAGTCTTAATGATATTTAAGTATAGACTCTGTTAATTAATTAATTAACATGTCAAAGATCTTATATTTATCGAATTGGCCGCCTAGTTGTGGTATTTTCCAGAATAGATAGTGACATATGAAGGTAAATGGAAAGGAAATTACAAGAAAATTGACCACGACTAAAATGCACTACACATATTTATAAAATAGTGTGTATAAATGTGAAGGAAATTACAAGAAAATTAACCTAATCTGCATATGTGGGTCCTTGTGAGTTGTGACATGAAGGCATACTTGAAAAGGTCAAATGTGAAGGTGTATATTTTGAAAGAGAAATATAAACTTACACCGATTTATAAGTAAAAGAGTTAAATGCTTGGTTGATCCCAGTGGTTTTTAAAAATTGCAGACTTGGTCCTAGTGGTTTACTAATTACACACGTGGTCCCAAAACTTGTAAACAATGAACTCGGTTGGTCCCCAGCCCTAACATCAGTTAAATTTCTCAGTTAAGTCCATGTTAAATGACCAAAATACCCTTGCTTATTAACTCTCTTTATAATCTACATCATCTTCATCACCATCATTATTTCTCCCCCAGGTGTCTGCTCTCTCTCTCTCAAAATCTGGTCACCAGATTATTTCTCCTGCGAGGGATTCCGTCCAACCGACATCGCCCTAACTGTCTCCAACAAAACATCCTCAGCATTCTTTGAAAACACATACCCACTCGTAAACACAGCCCGTCTAAACACCCCAGATCCATTTGGCAAATTCACCGATAAATTCACCAAATTATCGAACCCACCCGAACCATGATCATGATAATGATGATTATTATCCCCACCCGACTTCCACCCTCCCGACGCGATTTGAAAGAACATCGCGTCACGAATCCTCGCTTCGGACTCAATTCTCGCCTCTTTATACCTCGAATTCAGCCGTTCTCCGGCTAAATCAATTTGGTCCATCGATGGCAGCCCGATTTTATTCAAGAAACTATTAAACTTTGGGTCTTCTAAACTTGAAAATGGGACAGATCCACAGTGTTCATACACCCAATCTGCCAACAACTCAACTGATTAATCAATTTGTGACTTTGTTAAAGTTTGATAAGGTAATGATTTAGGGGTTTTGAGTTTTTTCACACTATCTTCCAACATTGCTAGTGCACCCAAATCCTTTTTTCCCCCTGATAACATCACGTGTGGTTGTTCCACCTGCACGTGCCGCCGGTGATTCACTTCCGGCGATGCCGGTTGGACGGAATCCCTCGCCGGAGAAATAATCTGGTGACCAGATTTTTAGAGAGAGAGAGAGAGCAGAGATCTGGGGGAGAAATAATGATGGTGATGAAGATGATGCAGATTATAAAGAGAGTTAATAAGCAAGGGTATTTTGGTCATTTAACATGGACTTAACTGAGAAATTTAACTGATGTTAGGGTTGGGGACCAACCAAGTTCATTTTTGACAAGTTTTGGGACCACGCATGTAATTAGTAAACCACTAGGACCAAGTCTGCAATTTTTGAAAACCACAGGGACCAACCAAGCATTTAACTCTAAGTAAAATGATGTAGATCATATATAGTGGTTATAACTATATAGTAATTTCTCAAAAGTATATAAATGTGATGGTTGATTTTATATGTGGACAGTGTGTTGATCAGTTCTGTTTAAACATAAGGGAAAACATCTAAATAAGGGTAATATGGTCCATCAACAATTACCAACTAATTATTAATAGGTTATTAATATATTTTGATCTATATAATATAAATGATTATAATGGCTACAAGATTAAATATTATAATATTAATATATTTAATCTCACATTCTCCCACTTAGCCGAGTAATCATTTATCATGAGTATTAGATGAGCCTGGCCAGGAGTTAACACTCATTTTAGCCTTAAATCAAGAACTATAGCAGAGAAATACAGCCGTTGAATCATCATTCGACTCAGGACCCCCATTAGTCATACTATAGCCTCAATTTAAAACCTAATAGTTATGATCAAAATACGCATAAGCCCTTTAGCGTCTGATTTGTATTTATATTTGTCTATATGTCATTACACCGGCAGAACATATGTTAGAGACATACAAAATCAAACTGAGGAAATTTTATTAATTAAAACATAAGCTAGTACAATATGCCATTAAATGAGGTCTTTAGTAAGTCCCATATTCGATACATGTTCTTCGAAAACTTTAGGTGGGAGACCTTTAGTCATCGGATCCGCAAGCATATCTTTAGTACTAATATACTCAATACAAAGATTATTTTCCTCAACTCGTTCACGTACGAACAAATATTTTGTATCGAGATATAAACCAGCTCCAGTCGAACTGTTACTGTTCGAGAAACTAACGGCAGCTGAGTTATCACAGTAAAGCTTCAATGGTCTAGAAATGGAATTAATGATTTTGAGTCCAGTGATCAGATTTCTAAGCAACATTCCATGACAGGTTGCGTTGTAAACAGCAATGTATTCTGCCATCATTGTGGAAGTTGTAGTTAACTGTTGTTTATGACTCTTCCATGAGATAGGTCCGCCAACTAACATAAAGATGTAGCCCGAAGTGGATTTCTTGTCATCTTTGCATTTGGCAAAGTCAGAATCAGAATAACCTACCACTTCTAAGTGATCACTTCTTCTATAAGTCAGTTTATAGTCTTTCGTCCCTTGCAGATATCTGAGGACCTTCTTAGCTGCTTTCCAGTGATCTAGACCAGGATTAGTCTGATAACGGCCTAGCATTCCAGCAATATAAGCGATATCTGGGCGAGTACAGACTTGAGCATACATCAGGCTCCCGACTACTGATGCGTAAGGTATCTGGCTCATTTGCTCCTTTTCAACCTCTGTTTTCGGACACTGGAATGAACCGAAAACATCTCCCTTAACTACTGGAGCGACGGAGGGTTTGCACTGTTGCATGTTGTAACGTGTAAGGACACGATCTATGTAAGTCTTCTGGGACAATCCTAAGATCCCTTTGTGTCTATCTCGGTGAATTTCGATGCCAATGACGTAAGAAGCATCTCCGAGATCCTTCATGTCGAAGTTATGCGAGAGTAACCGCTTTGACTCATGCAACATGTCTAAACTATTACTTGCCAATAGAATATCATCTACGTAAAGGACAAGTATAGTAAAATTACTCCCACTCATCTTGAGGTAGGTGCATTGATCCACTTGATTCTACATAAAACCTTGCCTCTTCATTACTTCATCAAACTTGAGGTACCATTGACGTGATGCTTGTTTTAACCCGTAAATGGATTTCTTCAACTTACAGACTAGATGCTCCTAACCTTCAGGTTGTTTCATGTAAACATCTTCGTCTAAGTCTCCGTTAAGGAAAGCAGTTTGGACGTCCATCTGATGCAGCTCTAAATCAAAATGAGCTACTAGGGCCATAACGATCCTTAATGAATCTTTACGAGAGACAGGTGAAAACGTCTCTTGATAGTCAATTCCCTCTTTCTGAGTGTAGCCCTTTGCAACCAATCTCGCTTTGTAGCGTTCAACGTTCCCATTCGGATCCAGTTTTGTTTTGAACACCCATTTACAACCTACAGGTTTAACACCGTTGGGTAATTCGACCAAATCCCAAACGTCATTTTTCTTCATGGATTCAAGCTCATCAATCATTGCTTTATTCCATTCAGAAGACTGATCACTGCTAATGGCTTCATTATAAGAGATAGGATCATTGAGCTTTCCAGCGTCCATTTCAGTCAGGTAGGTAACATAATCATCCCAATTAGTAGGCCTTCTTTGCCTAGATGACCTCCTGAGTTGATTATCGGGTTCAGCGTTGTCTTGGTTTTGAGCATTTGATGTGCCTTCGTTATGAGGTATAATGGGTTCTGATTGTGGAGATGGAATTTGTGCAGTGGCTTCAGGTGCAGTTGCATGGGGTACAAGAGGAGTAAACGGAGTAATGGTAAGCGACGAGTCTCCCCCCCCCGCATCTTGTACTTCTTGCAATTCTTCGTAAGGGTTGGTACTGCTCCCTCTGACCTTGAAATCCTCCAGGAACGCAGCACGCTTGGTTTCAACAATACGGGTGACATGGGAAGGACAATAGAAACGATAACCCTTCGAATGATCAGGATACCCGATAAAGAAACAGGTAACTGTTTTAGGGTCAAGTTTCCTTAGGAAAGGATTATAGAGTTTTGCTTCAGCAATGCAGCCCCATACTTTCATATATTTAAGACTCGGTTTCCTTCCTGTCCAAAGTTCATAAGGAGTTTTAGGGACAGACTTAGAAGGAACTCTATTGAGTATATGAACAGCTGCTTTTAACGCTTCAGTCCAGAGGAATAATGGTAAATTAGTGTTGGCTAACATACTGCGCACCATGTTCATAAGGGTACGATTTCTTCGTTCAGCGACACCGTTCTGCTGAGGTGTACCAGGCATGGTGTATTGGTTCACAATCCCCTGGCCCTTACCAAACTCATAAAATGGACCAGGAGCTTGACCCACATCAGTATGTCTTCCATAATATTCACCACCTCTGTCTGATCTCACAACTTTAATCTGACGATCTAATTGCTTTTCAACTTCAGCTTTATAATCTTTAAAAGTTGTAAGAGATTCAGACTTTTCCTTAATAAGATACAAGTACATGTAACGAGAATAATCATCAATGAAAGTGAGAAATGAAGTATGTCCTGTTATGCCAGCAATTTGGTAAGGACCACTAATGTCAGTGTGAATGAGTTCTAATAAATTAGAGCTCCTAGTGGCACCTTTCTTATTCGCTGATGTCATTTTGCCTTTGAGACATTTGACACATGTTCCAAAATCAGTGAAATCGAGAGGAGGTAAGACTTCATCCTTTACGAGACGATTTAATTGTTCTCTTGAGATGTGGCCTAAACGTTGATGCCACAACATGGATGAAGTCTCTAAGTCTCGTTTCTTTTCCATCTTTGTGAGTGATTCATTAATATTATATGACAATGATGTGTGCTAAACAGACTATAAAAATTAACTATATTAGACTCTCTAAACTAGACACTACAAAGCTTTAATTCTAGACTCGACCTAAAACCACACAATCGGCAAGTGTACCGATCAATGTAGTATAACCTAGGAAGTCCGGATATCGAACCACGAGACTCTATGTATCACGTAAACTAGACTCTAATAGACACTGACAGACACGACTTAACTTGTTTAATTGTTTTGGGGTGGGGGGGGGGTTACTGAAAACTAAGGAAATCTATATTAAACTACTAAATAGACTAAAGCTAGACTAAAAACGAATGAAGACTGTGAACTTTTCTTATATGAGAACGGGACCACCTAGACAAGAATCCTGGATTGTTTTTAAGAGATTACCGATTAAGTTAAATGCATGAGTTATGGAACCGGGATCTTAAAATACTAAACCTATTAAGAACCATCGAGGCCCCTCAACCCTTCTCAAGGAGAAACCTGTGGAGCTACCTAGGCCGTTAATCCTACCGGTTATTAGACGCTTTTCCAATTGTCTAATTATTGTGTAAGTACCCTAATATTGACCTATTCTTTTCCAATCCTAGGTCTAGGGTAGTTTGAAGTAATTAATTTGACTTGATAGACTAATAAAACCGATAGGTAAACCAAGACATAACCTTTTCCAAAGCCTATCTAAAGCAATTCGCCGGGTAAGACCTACCAATAGCCCCTCACTTTCCAGGTATTAGGACTAGTAGAACACTAAGACTTAGCAAATTATTACCACTTACTTCTAGAGGTTATCGGGCGATTCTCCCTAAAGAGTGAAGGTTTTCTAACGTGATATAGACACTCACCGAAACCCTAAACCCTAATATGACTCTATGTTGTTATATAGACTGTCACTAAGAATCATATGAAGCAAGTAATAACAATAGACCAATTCAAAGTACGCATGCACATCAAACCATTAAATCAAACTGCTTACTAAACACAATCACCCATAACAATCATGCAAATAACAAAAGTCGGTAAAATCTTTATATTAATCCATTCATCAAATCTAGATGGTTTATGAAATTAGCCAAGCATCTCAGTAAATGAAAACAAAACAAAGATGTCTAGAACAGAATTCATTGTAACAAAGTTCCAAGAAAGTAATCGACAAAACAAGGGATTAGAAAACCCGATAGATTTTTCGATTCTTCGCTCTCGACTCGTACCAATGATTCCTAAGCCTTCAAATCTCCAATTGCTTGCCAAGAATGCTCCAAAATTGCTCCAAGAACTCACAAATTCGTAATTAGGGTTTCACTAATGTTTCTTGGGAATTAATCTCACCAAACCCTAATTGGAAAACATTGTTTAATCGAAATTGAACCCCTCGCGCGACGCCAAGGGGGTGTCGCGCCGCGCGGCGCCTCCAAACTTGAGTTTTCTGATTTTTTTTATTTAAATTAATTTCCAGCTTCTCCGACGCGCGTACGAATCCCGTTTTTCTTCCGAACTGCTCGTTTTGACTCGTTTTTCAACACTTTAAGCTACGGGACCTGAAATCAAAGCTTAACGTCAGCAGTATCACAATTCTAACCTAAAACAGACTCGAAACGACTGAAAACTGACCAAAATATACACTATAAACATATGTACTTTACAGTACATCAGACAACAAAGATTTGGAAAAATTATCATCTAGTTCTAATCTATAGAGACCACCATCCAGAATGCCAGTACCATAAACAACGGAATCATAGAGAATAGAGAGTTTGCGATGACCATGAGAAACGACAAAACCGTCCATGTCTAACTTTGGTCCTGATACAAGGTTCCGAGTTACCTCAGGAACATATAAGGTATCATAAAGTTTAATACATAAACCAGTTTTCAAAAATAATTGTAATGTTCCTATGGCCTTTACTTCTAATTCCCGATCATCCCCAACTTTAAGTGTTCTTTGGTTTCTTCCCAGCTTCCGGATTGAAAGGAATCCCTGAGTAGAGTTAGTTACATGAACCATAGAACCAGAATCAAACCACCAAGAATTAGCAGGAACATTTAAATTAAAGGACTCAAGTATCATGAAAAAATCGTTACCTTTCTTAGCCAGCCACTCCTTAAAGTCAGGGCATTCCTTTTGCTTATGTCCTGTTTTCTTACAGAACTTGCAATAGGGTTTGCCTAAAGAGCTCTTAGAGCTGGAAGGTGCACTTGTATTAGGATTTGGCTTTTGGACCTTTGAATCATCCTTTCTTTGATAATTGTTCTTCCTCTTCTTAGAGCTGGAGGTGGTGAAGTTAGCAACATCAGTAGTGCGATCCATCTTCATACGCTCTTCCTCCTGTACGCACATAGCGACCAGCTCACTCATCGTCCATTTGTCCTTCTGAGTGTTGTAATTGATCTTGAATGCTTCATAGGACGAAGGAAGCGAAGTGATGATGAAGTGAACAAGAAAACCATCACTGATTTCCATCTCTAGCCCTTTTAGCTTATTGGCCATGTCATGCATCATCATGATGTGTTCGCGAATGCCGCTCCTCCCATCATACTTAGTCGTCACCAGCTTGAGGATAAGAGTGCTAGCGTGTGCTTTTGATGTTCCTTTGAATTGAGCCTCCACAGAAGCCAGGTAAGTTTTAGCATCTTCAGAATCAGGAATAGCGCCTCTAATAGCATTGTGAATGGATTGCTTCATGAACATGAGAGACATGCGGTTACACCTAGTCCATTTTTCATGAACTATCTGCTCAGCAGCAGTACTTTGAGTGGTAAGGTCCGCTGGCTTATTCTCTCTAAGAGCATAATCGAAGTTTAGCAATCCTAGTATAAGCATGAGGGCATCCTTCCATTCAGTAGAGTTATCACCAGTCAAAGGTGGAATCCCGCAATTGGGTGCTGATAGTGGAAATAAGGTGAGCAAGTTATGATACTAAGAAAGAAGTCTTAATGTGATCTAATGGCATGTTATACTAAGGCAGGCATAAATAATGACCATTTTAATTATGAAGCTGTGATATTGTCTATTACTAACATCAAAATAACAGACTTAGTTCAAAAATTCTACCTAAACGAAGACAAATCAGCTTTGGCCAGAAGTGTAATCATTTAAGTATGTGTGCAAAGTAATCGTGACAAATCAGCTTTGGCCAGAAATGAGACAATCACTTTAGTTATGCACTTGTCAAGTATGCTAAACATAAATGAATTAAATCAGCTTTTGCCAGAATTAAGACATTTCACGTTTGTAATGCATACTCAACATAGCTTTTTATAATACTTGAACAATAAATAGATGTATTAAATCAGCTTTGGCCAGAAATGATACATCAGAAGCTCATTCAAGTTAAGCTATTTTGGTTTTGTAAAAATTATCTGATTCTGATTAGTTAATTAAGTGTTAACAAAACCAAGTATTTAATGGCAAACCACCTGTTAGCGCGGACCGAGCTGAAATTTAGTTCACATCAAACAGCCTAAGGTAATGAGGTCTCGAGTCAGGTCTCGAGTCAGGTCTCGAGTTAGGTCTCGACTGAGTTTTGAGATCTCGAGTTAGTTATGAGGTCTCGAGTCGCAACCTTTGTCTCGAGTCGGAACCACGGTCTCGAGTTTCAGCCTTATGGTCTCGAGTCGCAACCTTATGGTCTCGAGTTATGACCTTATGGTCTCGAGTCGAGACCTTTGTCTCGAGTTGTAAACTTTTGAGCCCTTATGATTTCGAGTCGAGACCTTGTGGTCTCGAGTCGAGATCTGTTGGTCTCGAGTTGTGAAGATTTAAGGACCTGATGATTTCGAGTCGAGACTGATGGTCTCGAGTCATAATCTGATGATCTCGAGCCCACTGTTAATAGCTGTTTTGTGATAATAAATGAAAACTCGAAATTTTAGGGATTTTGGGATAGTGTTTCATGTTTTATTGCTGATCTAAACTTATCAAAAGATTTCAAAAGTTATAACTGATTATCTATTAACAGTTTTCAAAGATTTTAATAGATAAAATTCAGATCAAAATCAGTAAAAACACCCACTAATCCAAATTATATTCCAAAACTTAAGGAATTTTCGAGTTTTCTTAGAACAATATGATGAACCCTAAAAATTAAAACATAATTCTGGGATCCGAAACCTGAATTTTAAGACTTTTATTAACAGATTTCGGATATTAATTTACCCATTATGGTTTCGGGTGACATGATTAAGCACCCTTTCTTAAAAAACACTGATTTCGGCACAAGTAAAACCGAAAACAGCCGTGATGTATATGGCTTTAAAAACTTTTCTGTTTTCCAGATTATAATCCCAGAATGATGGATACGAAAACAGAACTGATTTATCAACATATGCTCTGATACCACATGTTGATCAGTTCTGTTTAAACATAAGGGAAAACATGTAAATAATACCTGTTACAGCAGACAGGCCAGCAGAGAATCCAGTCAGAGATGCAACCATTGAGTTCGACATACTTGTCAGGATGATCTGGTTCCTCCTTAGGGTGTAAGGTTATGATGGTAATGAACCGAAACTAGGGAGAGTTACGGTTATGGAGAGAGAGTCGTGAATGATGTTATGAGGGTTGTGAAAATTGTCTAACTTGTGTAACCCTTTAACTCTCTAATAATCTCCTTATATATACACCCAAGAGGAAACCTAATTAGTTAATAAGGGTAATATGGTCCATCAACAATTACCAACTAATTATTAATAGGTTATTAATATATTTTGATCTATATAATATAAATGATTATAATGGCTACAAGATTAAATATTATATAATATTAATATATTTAATCTCACACAGTGTACTTTAATCACATTATATCTTAAGAATATTCGTAATTAAAATGTATATAGGTGACCGAAGGACAAACATATGGTTATAGCAATGTGTGACCACATCCATATATGTGTGTTGATTTGTTGTTTGTGTTGACGGTTGACCAAAAGCGCTAAATGCGGTTCCTTACAAGTTACAAAGATTAAATATACTTTTAACGTTCTTCATTTTACATTTTTTTCTTCTAAAATGGTGTAATTTTAATTTGTTAAAAAATTGTAAATTTGTATAAAATAAAAATGTTATTAACTTTATAAAATTTAAGAACTTGAGTAAACTTTAATAATTTTTAAGAATATGAAAAACAAAATAGTATCTGTAATAAATAATCTGGCTATAAAAATTAATAAGAAGAGATGACGTGAAAAATATAAAAATGAATGCTTGAGAACTTTAAACTCTTTTAAATAATTTTAAAGAATTTGTATGAATGCTTGAGAAATTGAAACTTTTTTAAATAATGTTTAAGAATTTGTATATAATTAAGAAATTATGACATTTTTGTTAATTATATCAACAACATGAAAACTGAATAGTTTATTGTCGAAATAACTTGCTATAAAAGAAAATAAGCAGAGACGACGTTAAAAATAGAGTGAATTTCAAGGATTGTCCTTTATCTTTATATCCAATTTCAGGCGATGTCCTTTATGTTCAAAATTGACGAGTTTTGTCCTTTATGTTTTCATATCATACACGTTTTGTCGTTTAGGCCTAACCCAGTTAGGTTTTCAGTTAAATTTGGTCATGTGTTTTGCACATGAGGGCATTTTTGTCAATTCAAAGGTAAGTTCACGGCAAATTTACAGCTCAAAGCTTCTGCAACCTCTGAATTGACAAAAAATGCCCTCATGTGCAAAACACATGACCAAATTTAACTGAAAAAACTAACTGGGTTAGGCCTAAAGGACAAAACATGTATGATATGAAAACATAAAGGACAAAACTCGTCAATTTTAAACATAAAGGACAACGCCTGAAAATGAGTATAAAGATAAAGGACAATTTTTGAAATTCACTCTTAAAAATATAAGAGTGATTGCTTGAGAAAATCTTTTGCGTGAAGAGCAAAGGTGTTAGATGAAAAATGTTTGTACATCGTAGACAGTCCACATTTGTCTTGTTTGCCAAGTTTCTCTTGTTTTCTCTATCATATGTTTAAAATATAGATTAGAAATATGGATTATAATATTTCTTATTGTCTTTTTCTATCAATCTTCCATGACTATGAGATTATCAAAATATTTGACTAAACATGATTTTTATGATTACTCAAGGGGTAAATAATTGGGTAAATTACACTTTTCGTCCTTTATGTTTGTATCGAATTGCAATGGATAACCTTTAACTTCAATAATTACAGTCACAATCATTTATTTGCAAAACTCGTTACACTGTACGTTCTTTAGCACTAACCTGGTTAAATTCTTTTGTTAAGTTTATTCACTTAAGGGTATTATGGTCAATTCATATTTTTATTTAAATGTTCGATAAAGAAAACAAAAAAAATGCATATACACATCATTTCCCCCAATTTCCTAACCCTAAAACCCTAGCCAGTGTAACGAGTTTTGCAAATAAAGGATTGTGACTGTAATTATTGAAGTTAAAGGCTATCCTTTGCAATTCGATTCAAACATAAAGGATGAAAAGTGTAATTTACCCTAAATAATTTGATATTTACATTCACAGTATCGCAAGGCCATAATTTTTAAGTTTATGGCAACCTTCCATGAGTATGAGATTATCAAAATATTTGACTAAACGTAATTTTTATGATTTTTGTTAATATTATTATTATTATTATTATTATTATTATTATTATTATTATTAAACAAAAAAGTAAACTACTCTTAAATACATCTGTACCTAATAGAAATAGTGAAATAACTAATCGGTTAAGCAACCGAAAAACATGAGTCAAATTTTAGTTTAGGTTGAAAAAATTATAGAGAGAGTGGTCTTCAATTAGGTTAAAAAGTATATAAAAACTTTATTAAATAAAAAATATTCTATTAAGTTTATTTGCATGCAAGCTTGGTCTTTCACCTAATTCCTATATACATTGATTGCTATATTATTTGATTGATTTGATATATGTGACTTTGATGTTGACCTTCAAAACGTGTTTCAACTTTATCCTGCTTATTAAATTGTGTGTTAAGATATTGATATGGTAAAGGGAGGTTTTGACTTTAGAACGTGGGGTACGGTGGGGCGGGGGTTTGGGCTAGGGCTGTAAACGAACCGAACGAACACGAATAAGGCCTTGTTCGTTTTCGTTCGTTAAGGAAATAAATGTGTTCACGAACGGTTCATGAACACTTACCGAACGAGATTTTATGTCCGTGTTCGTTCATTAAGGAAATGAGCGTGTTCGTGAACGGTTCACGAACACAAACAAACACAAATAAATTTGGCGAACGCGACGAAGGATTAAGATAGATGGCCCAGAGAGTAGCACTCGAACTTGAATCCCTTATTGTATAACGGATGTCGATCGTATTCGCCGATGTAAATAAAGAGAAATGAAAGGGAAATGATACATAAACAAGGTGAAAGTGGGTTTCCTAGTTTAATCGTTAGGGTAATAAAATAAATAAAAGTACAAAGTTCTTTAATTAAAACACAAACATACAAACATAAACGAACGCAAATCAATGAATGTTCATGAACATGTTCACGAACACCTTACCGAACGTTCACGAACACAATCGAACGAACGAGACCTCTGTTCATGTTCGTTCATTTAACTAATCGAACGAAATTTCTTGTTCATGTTCGTTCGTTTATTAAACGAACGAACATAAACGAACTTCCCGCCGAACGGTTCACGAACTGTTCGCTGAACGTTCGGTTCGTTTACAGCCCTAGTTTGGGCCATGAGTTGACACGTGGATATGGGGCATTTAATACACAAACCCAAGTTTCATAGGGGTATGGTGGGCGTGGCTGGGCTGGCGTGGCCAAGCCACATCATTTTTTTTTTAAATTTAAAATGGCCCGCTATGCCCTAGCCAACAAGCCAATATGAGTCGGCCACATAGGATCGCTAACATGCCCCACGCCCGGCCTTAAACTCCCGCCCAAGGGGCCACACCCAAACCCAAGCCCACCTGGGGTGGTGACTTGGGCGTTTCTCTCCAACCCATGCCCAAACCCCCGCCCCATACCCCATAGTCTTAAATCATATAGAACGATAGGAATAAAAAAAAATTACCTTTAAAAAATATTGATTTGGTAATTTACTTGAATAACGTTTTTACTTTTTACAAATATTATTAAAAGTTATATAAAATGATAAACAAAAGGCTCATTTTTCTCGTGACATTTGAGAATATTTATCTTTGTTTGACCAAGTTCTCATGATAAATTTATTATATAATCTCGTAACAAATTTAAAATTATTATATGATATTACATTAAATCATTAATTCATATTACATTTAATATTATGGGTAAGAATCAAATAGAAAGTTTGATATTGCTAGGAATGATAGTAAGTAATCTTAGCCATCCACGTGTGATTTTTAATTTAGACGAGCAGGGGTATTTTGGTCTACATACAGTTTCACATTCTCTGTCATCTTTCACGCACAAAAAAAAAAACCCATTTCACATCTCAATAAAACCTTAAAATTCAAACCAGATTCAACCAATTAACACTTCAAAACACAAATCAAACCTCACAAATCGTCGCTAAACCCATCATTTCCTCCTCAATTCGTCGTAATTGAGCTTGAACACGTTCTCTAACCTCCAATTTCTTCTCAATCTCTTCCTCTTTCACCTTGAATGCGTTCTAAACCGTTTAGATTCGTGATATTTTTAAATTGTAAACATCTAGAAATCAAAAGAAGTGATAATATGTTAATACTTGTAGCTTCCTTATTTTTAGGCTTGCTCTTTTATCTTCCACCACATCTACTTTAACTGTTGTGGAGCTGCTGTCATAAAGGAATGGGTTATGCAATGGTGAGATAGTTTTGGATTTTGGAGTTTCATAAAGGAATGGGTTTTGCAGTATAAACACAATAGTTTTGACTGTTGTAAGATCATGTGTAGTGGTTTAGTGAATAATGCCCCCATCCTTGGGCGTTTTCCACCATGTGGCAGTCCAGTCAGCAAGGGGGTATTATTGGGCGTCTTTACAAAATGGGCGTAGTGGAATAATGCCCAATAATGTCCCAACAAATCATTACACAATTTTTTTTTTCTAAATTAAAAACTAATAATACTTTATTAAATAAAACAAAAATTACAATACTAAAAAAATACATTGCAAAATTTTAGGTTTTATAAAAGATCCAAACGAGACATTTAATAAACAAAACTTTAGGGACTGATATAGCATTTTTGAAACTTGAAATATTAAAGATTTTGAAGTTTAAAACTATAGGGGCCTAATGTGACAACTGAGCAAACTTATAAATCAAACCACCCGCCTCCCATCCCTTCTTCTTCTTCTTCTTCTTCGTTTGACCGACAAAAACTCCAGCTAACCGCAAAACCCAAACCCAAAAATTCCGGCAAACCCAAACCCAAAAATTCTATCTCTATCTCTTTAAACCCACGTGGTCTTATCTGATTGGACAACAACATGCCCCAACATCGAGATTTTAAACACGCAAAAAAAAAAAAATTGGTCAAACACGCCCAAACATGCCATGGGGGCGGCTGTTCGGCGTTTAGCGGCGTTATTGGGGGCTTTTTTTGAAAAAAAGAACGCCCATTACGGACGGCCTAAGTAGATTTAACTATTCAACTTTTGACTTTTGAGTACCATTGATTATAAAACACAATAGTTTTATTAATTATTAATTAATGATTTTCATTTTAAGGGCATGTTTGGCTAAGCTTTTGGAACCAACTTATTGACTTATTGGTTTTTTTAAAAAGTCAATAAGTCAAAACAGTGTTTGGCTAATTGAAAAGTCCTTTTCAAAACAACTTTTCAGTAGGGAGAAAAAGTCATTTTTGAAAAGTCAGAAATTTGTGACTTTTTATAGCTTTTCAACACAATTACAAATTTACCCCCTCCCAAACAACTTTTCAATATGAAGAATGTCATTTTTAGTAATTTTGGCTTTTCCAACCCAATAAGATAATTCAAACACTTTTTTTAAAAACTCCTTTTTAAAAAGTCATAAGTCAATAAGTCCTTTTAATAAAAAGTGTTTTTTGAGTTAAATAAGCTTAGCCAAACAAGCCCTAATTGTACATGACAATGAATTTGTAAAACGCAATTGTTTTTTTCATCTCAATGTTTCTCTGTTTATTTTTATTTGTAACACAATGAACTAGGCATTTTAAACCATAATTTGACTGGACATTTTTATTGTGTTTTCTTCCATTGCTTTTTTTAACACCATGAAAAAACATATTTCTTTTGTGTTTTTAGCCCTTTACGTTTTAGAAAGAATTTTTTTTGTGTTTTTAGTCCATTGCGTTTTAGAAACAACACTTTCTTTTGTTTTTTTTAACTCATTGCGTTTTAGAAATAACACTTTCTTTTGTGTTTTCAGCACATTGCGTTTTAGAAAAAAAAAAAGAAATTTCTGTGTTTTTTCCATTACGTTTTAGAAATAACACTTTCTTTTGTATTTTAGTCTATTGCGTTTTAGAAAAAAAAAATCATTTTTTGTGTTTTTTGTCCATTGCGTTTTACGCATATGGGTTATCGAATTTTTTTTTTCAAAAGTATAGCAATAGTGTGCTCGTTTTAAAGATAAAAAACGCTTGTTTTTATGGTGCACTTTTTATAAAAAAAATAATAATATCGTATGATAGAATTATTGACATTTAAAAAACTGGGGGGAATTGAAGGAGAGAGAAACTATTGCTTTGAATTGACTAGAATACCCCTACACAAACTCATGTGCCTCCTCTTTTTGTTTCACTTTCACTCGTTTAATCTTAACCCTTGATTACTAAATAGATGGACAAAATTACTTACTTAATAAACTTCCTATTATATCCTAACCCATTAGCATAAAATATAATTATTCCAACCACTTCCATTGACGTTGCTACCACAACTACAAATATAATGAATTATTATTATAATTATCATTTTTATTCTAAACTAGCAATAAGAACCGCCCGCGTTGCGGCGTGAGTACTTCACAAACATGGAATGAATTAGTCCAAACGTTATGTGATGCATTAACCATATGAAAACACGCTGTAACACCCCGTGTTTCGAAAGTCAAAGCCAAAGTCAAAGTCAACGACCGATCGCGCGACATTGACTGATAGCGAATTTCTTTTATGTGTTTACTTTAATTGTATTATGTGGAGTAAGTGTCAATAATCGCAGTAATCGACGTGTGTTATTCGCTATTTAATCGACGTACGACTGTGAATTATAGGAAGTAACAATGCGATAAAGTCAACTAAACGCTAATCAATCTAATTTAATCAACATCGAATCGACATCGAATGGTAATCGCACTCGCAACTCGAAATACGCATTTTGGCTATTGTTATACGTGTGTGTGTGCCTTATGTGTTACTTGTGCATGTTTATTTATGTTATGTGTGGTAATCAATCGAAACGCAATCGAAACTCAATCGCAATCGAAATGGTATGGTAATTGGTAGAGAAAAGATAGTGCGAGATATGAGTAGTTGGGATTAAAAGTAATTTGATAAGCAACTCTATCGCATCACTGGACGTCCCTATGATACCCTTATATACTACCCGCTATACTATACTACATTACTCGCTATGTTATACGCGACCGCTATATTCGAACAATCACAGACTTTGAATGATAGGTTTCTGTATTCTGACTACCTCTGGTGATTAAATGCGTATGTGCTTCTGTGTTTCTGTACTCTACGTGCTTATGTGCTTATGTGTTTATGTGCCTCTGTGCTTATGCGAATCTGTGATTATGTGATACATGTTTCATTGTGTTCCTGAGCTTTAGTAGTAGTAGGATTATGAGGTGAGATTCGAATATGTCATGTTGAGTCCTGTGACGATGTCTGTTGCAGACAATGTCGTCATCTGGATCTCGCGCTACCCGAGACGCTCGCCGAAAGCAAGCAGACAAATGCCTTGCTGCCATGATCACTAAGCAAATGGCAAAGGTTGTACCCCAAGTCGTCAGCGAGCTGTATGAAAACATGAGCAAATCGTCTGAGGAATCCCGAACTGAGACTCCCAAATCTGCTTTCAGCTTCAAACAGTTCAAGGCATGTGGACCGAAAGAGTTCACCGGAGAAGAAGGCCCTACAGCTTTGTTTCAATGGTTTGACTCCATCGAGGCCACACTACGACAGAGCGGTTTCCCCGATAACCTACGCACTCTCAACGCGACTGGCGTCTTCCAGTCCCGCGCTTTAGACTGGTGGACGGCTGAGAGGAACAAATGTGGGAATGATGCAGCCTACGGTCTGTCGTGGGACGAGCTCAAGGAAGTCATGCTGGAAGAATTCTGCCATCCTCATGAGCGCCAAAAGTTAGAAGATGAATTCTGGCACATAAAGCAGAAGGATGGTGAAAACGCTGCTCTCACCGCATGCTTCAAGCAGCTCAGTATTATCTGTCCTGATCAAGTCAAGACTCCGGAGATCGCAATCAAGAAGTATATCCGAGCCCTGCCTGACTGTGTTGCAGATTTCGTGCAAGCGGCTAAGACTACAACGATCGAAGAAACTTACCTACTGGCCACTGAAATCAACGACAAGCGGGTCAAGGCTGGTGTCTGGGATAAAACTTCAAAGCTCCTGCATCAAGTCACCGCCGCACCAACCGCTGAAACCGCCGCCGCTCAATCGTCAAAACCCTCACGCCGCAAGAAGAAGAACAACAACAGCAGTTCCAGCAACAAGAACTGTGCTGTCACTACCACTGCTGCTCCACTTCAAGCCGTACCGGCTCAGCAGCACTCTCACCACCGTCCAGCACCAGTTACTTATGCACCGCCAGCAAAGCGTGCATACACAGGCCCCCACCCGGCTTGCCCGACATGCTCTTATCATCACCCGGTGGGTCTCGCCTGTCATTTCTGCGCTCACTGCAACATGTACGACCACTTTACTGCTAATTGCCGTACTGGTCCTCGTCAAGCACCAGCTCAAGCCACTGCTCATCAAGCTCTGCTCCCAGCCCCGCAAGGCCAACAAGCGGCTCAGGCACCCGCGGTCAACGCCCGAGTTTGCTTCGCATGTGGTGATCCCAACCACTTTGCGAACATGTGCCCGAACAGGGTTGTGAAACAAGAGCCCCAGCAGCAACAGCCTCAGCAGCAGCAACAAGTCGCACGCACCAGAACCTTCAACATTAATGTGCGCCAAGCCCAGGCTGACAACAACATGGTCAATGATACGTTCCTTGTGAATGGTATTTATGCATCGTGTTTGTTTGATACTGGAGCCGATAACTGCTTTGTGTCGTTTGAATTTGAGAAACTTCTTAGTCGTAAACGCTCCCAACTCTCCTCGACGTTCGATGTTGAAGTTGCCACTGGAAGAACTGTCGCCTTTAATTCTGTTCTTCGTGATTGTACTCTTGAGCTCAACAATCACATTTTCCCAATCGACCTTATTCCGATGCAACTCGGAAGTTTTGACGTCATAGTAGGCATGGACTTTCTTCGCGAAAACCATGCTGAAGTTGTGTGCTTCGATAAAATGATTCGATTCTCACTCGCGAACGGTGATTTATTGTGTGTCTACGGTGAAACTGCTTTGAAAGGTCTCAAACTTATGTCATGTGTCCAAGCTAGCAAGTATCTCCGCAAGGAATACAGAGCTTTCTTGGCTAACATTGTAGTAGCAGAGAAAGAAAAGAAAGGAAAGACAGAAGTGAAAGACGTTCCTGTGGTTCGTGAACTTCCTAATGTGTTCCCTGACGACATTCCCGGTCTTCCGCCTAGTCGTGATATCGACTTTCGTATCGACCTCATTCCTGGAGCCAACCCCGTTGCCAAAGCTCCCTACTGACTCGCACAGTCTGAAATGCGTGAACTCTTAAACCAACTCCAGTAATTACTTGAGAAAGTCTTCATTCGCCCGAGCACCTCTCCTTGGGGCGCGCCAGTCCTTTTCATCAAAAAGAAGGATGGGTCGTTTAGGATGTGCATCGACTATCGGGAATTGAATAAGTTAACTATCAAAAACCGCTACCCCCTGCCTCGCATTGACGATTAGTTTGATCAATTACAAGGTGCTACGTTTTTCTCGAAGATCGACCTACGCTCAGGCTATCACCAACTACGCATTCAGGAGGAAGATATACCCAAAACCGCTTTTCGCACTCGATACGGCCACTATGAGTTCGTTGTTATGCCTTTTGGTTTAACCAACGCACCCGCGGTTTTCATGGATCTGATGAATCACGTGTGTAAACCTTATCTCGACCGTTTTGTCATCGTGTTAATCGAAGATGTCTTGATCTATTCCAAGTCGAAATCCGAACACGCGCAACATCTACGTTTGGTTCTCGAGCTACTCCAGGGGAACCGACTCTATGCCAAGTTCCCCAAGTGCGAATTTTGGCTAGAGGAGGTTCAGTTTCTAGGTCACATTGTCAATAGTCAGGGTATTCACGTTGATCCCGCGAAGTTTGAAGCCGTTAAGAGTTGGATTACACCTAAGAACCCGTCAGAAGTCCGTTCTTTTCTCGGACTAGCGGGCTATTATCGACGATTTATCGAAGGATTCTCAAAGATCGCTGTGCCGCTTACCGCTTTCACGCATAAAGACAAGCCTTTTGTTTGGGGAACCGAACAAGAGTCCGCTTTCCGAACCCTCAAGCACATGCTTTGCAATGCTCATGTTCTCACACTACCCGACGGAAACGACGACTTCATTGTCTATTGTGATGCTTCCAACCTTGGTTTTGGTTGTGTTCTTATGCAACGGGACAAGGTTATAGCTTACGCATCTCGTCAGCTCAAAATCCACGAGAAGAACTATACAACCCATGATCTCGAGCTAGGCGCAGTTGTTTTTGCATTAAAGATTTGGCGACACTACCTGTATGGTACCAAGTGTACGATCTTCACCGATCATAGGAGCCTACAACATATCTTTGATCAGAAAGAACTTAATATGCGTCAACGCTGATGGGTAGAACTTCTCAACGAGTACGACTGTGAGATTCGTTGTCACCCAGGCAAAGCAAATGTCGTTGCCGACGCACTCAGCAGACGGAGCTATGAGCTATCTGCTTAGCATTCGTGATGTCCAAGCCCAATACGACCTCGAAACCCTTATCCGCGAAGCCTAGCATGCTTGTTTTAATGAACGCACTCTGAAGAAGGAAAAAATCTACCACGATGGAGCCCAACTTGTGAATAAGCCCAATGGGATATTCCATTATCTGGATCGAATTTGGATCCCTAAACGGACCGATTTGCGAAAGATATTGATGGACGAAGCCCATAAATCCCGGTATTCTATTCATCCCTGTGCCGACAAAATGTACCAGGATCTTCGCTACAAGTACTGGTGGCCGGGTATGAAAAGGGATATTGCTCTCTACGTTGGGAAGTGCCTGACTTGTGCAAAAGTCAAGGCTGAACACCAAAGACCCTCTG